>JBBPME010000244.1:0-33064 GCA_038090155.1 Rossbeevera pachydermis
TTGTAATATGTTTCCAGTGTTCGGAGGGCTTTGCGGAATGCAGCGATGTGACGTGCCACGGTGAGCTGGATTCGGATATCGGTGGAGTGATAGTGGAATGCCAGAGGGGTGGAGAGGACTTGTACGACAGGCCGCGAATTCCACACTGCACCGGCGAATACCATGTATGGTCCTGGAGAAAAACGTTTCGTTTGTCAACACCGATGACGTCAAAAATGAATACCCACCAAAGACTACCAGAAGAAAACAAGGCAAGGCAAATTTTGACCGTATAGAAGCATGCGTCTTTGTTGCATCAAAGTAGTGCAAAACAGCTTGCGTATACGGCTCCAAGGCTGACGATCCCATCTCCCTCTTAAACTCGCCTATGATGTACGGAGGAAGGTCTGGATCATTGACGGAGAGGCTAGAGTCCATCGTATAATTCGTTCCAGGGATCTTTGTGAAGAGGTCGAGGTCGATGTGGACTTCCTTAAACACCCTATCAATCGCTTTTACCCGCTGATCTTCGTCCTTGTGCAGATCCGACAGAACATTTGCCAGCTTGCTTACAAACTGGTTGTCGTCTTCTGTCATCGTTCCGGTATGGCAGTCATCCTGAAACTGGCTGAAGACCGGATGCAGCAGAGTCACAGGAATGAGTTCTTCAGAGTACCGAGGGCGGCCACAGGGTATCCGCGTGTTTTCCTTGCATTGCATGCCACGAAACGCAGAAGGTTTCGAACCATCAGATGGTGACTTGTTCTGAGAACGCGCTTGTATAAAGTCTTGTCGCACCGCTGTAATTGAATCTGGTCCTATCCCAATCATGCAGGAATGAGAAAGTATCAATAATACCATATAGTCAACTTACTGGTACTGGCGGAAACTTCGACAACAACACGTAAAGGCGCGAGAACTGGTACATCCAAGAAATTGGATACCAAGGTGTCCCCTTCGAGTGGTTCACCGTCACCCATCCTTTTAGGCTCTTTCGGAGTTCGTTCTCATCTCCCGGTATCCTATATAAGCGTATATGGGAGTTGAATACGCTCCTCAGACTCGGATCTGCGTCCTTGAGACGGGGTATGATTCGATCGATACCTTCACCCGGATAGATTGAAATGTGAAATTTTTCGTTGAGAGTGGTCCCTCAAAACCAACAACAGATGGACGAGGGCGAATCTGGAGAAGAGCTAAAATCAATTATTAAGATCAGTTGATATCGCCTCTGTTGCTTACCCACTATGATATGGATGCAATGCTTCGGTGGTGGTGTCGGGAAAGCTTCTGATAGCTCATGCGCCCCCACCAATAACTCCGCATGCTTCGAGAGGATGAGTGTGCTTAGATCCTCTTTATAGGGACGTGGAATGGGATGCTTGGGTTTGTAGAGAGAGATACCATCTGCGCACACGTCACGGAAAGTTACTCCATTCATTTCCTTGGTAGCCTCTTGAAGATCGAGGATGGTGTCTGTTTTTGAGGTTTTGATTTGTAAAATTCCTTTATCGTCCTGAGAACGAACCCAGCAATTGAGCCTGAACATATCCAAATCCATGGTGACACAGTTGTTTGACACTGAACCGAATGAAATTGCCAGTGAGTTGTGGTCATAGCTGAGTCAGCAGTCACGTGAGTAACATCAAAGGTTAGAATGAACATTTGCTGATCACGATTTTGATCCTGTACGTCACTTCATGTTCAGGTATGCACTTGATATCATCTCAACCCAAAGACCTGCGCGCGTTCGGACGTTTGTGCTCTCAGTGAAAGTCCACCATGGTCTCGAGCTTGGCATACTACGTTGGATGGATAGAATCAAAGACCACTGGCAGGAGTAGATTGGTCGTGTCCACTTCCCTTTTTCCTGTCTAGGTCCTTTTGCTGCAATACCCATCCAACAAATTCGAAAATTGAGTGGTGCATTCGCTGCTTCGTGCATGTCGAATACGGTAACTTGAAGGTTATCTCTTGTGTTCATTTTCATGGCATAATTGTGGGTACTTATCACAACTACGAGCGCAAGAGTCGCTGGAACACTGTGGGTTCAAGGCTCTTTTCTAATACACGTGCTGAGGAAGGTACAGAGTGAAGTACGTGTATAGAGAGGATGACATGAAGGCGAGGAACCTAAGGATAACACCAACTTGGAGGGGAGATGGAGTACCATCACCGTCACCGTGTCACTGGAAAATACTTCATAGGTGATCGGAAAAGTCTCAATACTACATTCGAATGTCTGTGTGGTTTCTACAAGACGGTGAGGATGTCTACTTTATGGACTACTCGTGAGTGAGCGAAATGCATGCCGGCGATCATTGAAATATTGACGGCTCGGAGCCGGTTTGGCCTAGTTTGATGGACTGGTTCGGTAGCCGATGATCACTGACACCAATCTAGGTGTCTGCAAAAATGTGATCATGTCTGAGGGAGGCACCATAATATTGCCCATTTCAGGCCGAGGCTCAAACCGACCATAAGTTATGAATCGACTGACCCTGTCACAGAGAATATACGTACCGATTATAACTTGACTGCTGCAACCAAAAAAAAGGTATATTATTTTATCACGTTGCTGTGCAACTAATAGATAAGTCCCGCCCCTCCAAACTGCATGAGGATCTGAGTAATCGGACTCCGGGACGGCATTTACCGTTTACAGTAACTCTCCTTCCAGTGGCTGTGTAACCATTGCAACAGTCGGCCTCGGTCAAGTCCACCGTATGCAGCCGTGAGTATAAGAGATAGTATTATATTTCAAATTTTCAACTTTGACAGGGGGTCTGGGCCAAAGCCTCATCATGAAGAGTGTTACGTCGTCCGCTGAGGGGCCGTGGGGGTTTGGTGATCACCTACGGTCTCACATTTGGAGTACGAGACACACAGCAAATTTTGCATGGTCACTCTGACGCTTTTCCAAAGTGAATGTATAACCTACAACATTTGTTTTGACCACTGAAACAACTCCTCGGCAATGCCTCTGACTGGCTATGCAAAGGTATTTATACGCTCGGTGATCACTTCTGACATCCC
Source organism: Rossbeevera pachydermis (assembly GCA_038090155.1). NCBI lineage: Eukaryota > Fungi > Basidiomycota > Agaricomycetes > Boletales > Boletaceae > Leccinum > Leccinum pachyderme. The sequence goes on from JBBPME010000244.1 coordinate 3,016, forward strand.
AAAAGCAAACGGCCATTAGATAACAAGAACGGGACAGTGGAGACCGTGACGGATAGGGAAAATTACTGTCGTCCCTTCTCATTTTGACGTGTATCCCCATGGACGCATTCCAATACAATCAGCCAATGCCGTAGCTTTCTCTCATCTTGTTCTAGAACACTAAACCCCATGCATCGCCGATGGCGACTTTTTCTGCAGGGTCTCATTTCTTGGTACTGGTAGGTGCGGCGACTTGCATGCAGGGCCACTCCTGAAGCTCTCCTTTAAGTGGCGAGTGATCCGATGATACATCAGAATTATCATTATTCTCCAACGCACTCCACAACATGCCCTCGAGCGTATCAATTCACACTATCGCAGAAATCTTGTCTCCACCTATCTCGTACGATAGAGAGGACCCCTACGAGGCTAAAAGCGAGCTAGGTCAATTCCCAGAGGGTGGTGCTACAGCATGGTGCACCGTCATCGGCGCGTAATTGTCATTTTGTTTTGCGCTCGAATATGCTGAGCTATGAGATTGATTTGCTACTACTACAACAGTGCACTGATACAGCTATGCTGTTTTGGGTAAGCGTGGCATTGATTCCGAAAAATCCACATACACTCACACGAGGATTAGATATACCACGTCGTTTGGCGTTTATGAGGGTATGTGGCCTCCTATAAACTCCCTGTGATCTTATATCGAATGCTACAGACTTTTACACCCTACATTATCTGACTAACAAATCACCCTCTGCGATATCGTGCGTATTATCTATCCATTGTTGGTATAGTACATGGAACTACAGATCAATTTTACAGCTGGATAGGAAGTGTCAATGCATTTATGGTGACGTCCTTCAGCATTGTTGCTGGTATTCTTTATGATCGCGGTTTTTTGTATGTTCTATTTCTCATTACCTGACCTTTAGTAGCTAATTCGACCAAGCTACCACCTGATGATCGGAGGATCGCTGTTGGAGTCATTCTCCTTGTTTATGCTCTCTCTTGCACAGCCGGGTCAATACTATCAGGTGTGTGGACGTGCTAACAAGATACAATGCTTTATTACTTATCTCGCCGAAATTCAATTATAGATTTTTCTTGCCCAAGGAATTGGCCTTGGAATAGCTCAGGGACTCATGTATACACCAACATTGGCGGTGGTATCTCACTATTTCCAGCAACGTCGCACCCTTGCAATGAGCCTCGTTTCATGCGGGTCCTCTGTTGGAGCCATCATACATCCGATCATGTTGAACTACTTGTTTAACCGGGGCGTAGGTTTTCCCGATGGCGTGCGGATTAGCGCTGCCTTCATCAGCGCGCTGCTCCTCGTTGCCTGTCTTCTCATGCGCACACGGCTGGAACCACCCAAACATCGTGTAAACTACTTGTCTGTTGGCAAGGGGATCGTTTGTGATATGCCTTTTTGTATTATGAGCATTGGGTGGGTGTTTGTAGGCTCATGGCTGATTTTCACAATTAATGTGGTGAATCCCGTAGGTTGCTACTCTTCCAGATCGGATTTTATTATCCGTTGTTTTACCTGCAGTTGGATTCCTTCAAGCATGGAAATTCTGAGACATTCTCATTTTATTCTGTATGCGTCTTTTTTTTTTAACTTCCCCCGGGCATTCATGTTGCTTTCTTAGTTAGTACTTTTGAATGTTGGAAGCTTGCTAGGTCGAGTGTCTGCAGGGTTCATTGCATCACATGTTGGTGTCCCTGTGTTGATGATCATAGCGACCACTTCGTGTGGTGTTCTCGTTTTGAGCATGGTTGCTCTGAGCGGTGTCTTGACGGTAGTGCTACTTGGGACAATATTTGGCTATTGTTCTGGAGTTTGTTAGTTTATATTTCTTTCACCTGAGAGTTGGACTAACAATATGAATTCTTATCTTCAGATGTAGCTATGCTTGCTCCCTTAATAGCTCTACTCACCACCGATTTATCCGAACTCGGGTTCGTCACTTTTGTGCGTTCGACTACCTAGACTCGAGTGCTCATACGTAGATGACCAGCGCTCGTATGGGAATTGCGATCACGATCATAGGCATTGGTTGTCTCTTTGGTGCGTTCTGTATAATAATATTTCAATATCCGCTAGACGGTTTGTTTCAAGCTGGGCCTCTTTCGGGTGCTTTGCTCACCTCGCAATACAAGTGGTGGCAACCTGCTCTTCTTGGTGGGGTACGTACCAGCCTGGCAGTTGCTTTTGGACAGGTGATACGCTGACGCGTTCGGGTAGCTTTGCGTGCTGACTGGGACTGCGTTGTTGGTGATGATGCAAGTCGCACTGATACGACGCCAGAAACACTCGGAAGAGAAACAAGTATGAAAGTTATTGGTCGGTTTGAAGATCCAAAATTTCGTGTAAGTAGAATGACTAAGTAGAATGACAACGCGTTGTACAGGCGGTTTAAAGCAGTAGAAAGAAAATGCTTGGTCATACTACTGCAGTACAGATTGTTACTATCGTTGTACTAATACCAAGTATGTGTATAAGGATCGATGGTGACTGTTTTGAGGCAACTAAGAGTGATACGTCTGCAGTGAATGTACACGGTATCAGAAAGTCGACCGCTGACTCGGAAGTTTTCTGCCAACTTATTAATCACGATGTGCCTTCCTTTGCGGCAGTGCACTATCCCCAACCAGCCGTTGACATCGAAAGGCTGTACGATAACGATCAAGAAATTACTACGGTCGCTGCTCGGGTGTCAGTTGACCTTGCCAATATTATGAAGATGTGACCCATAGGTACCGTAAGTAAACTTAAATGTAAGTTTACACATTTCACGATTCGCCGATTGGAGGTGCTGATTTATGTACATAATGGCCGTGCCTCTGACAGGGATTTGAAGGAAGAATGGAGTTTAACCTCATTGGCACCCAACAGTTTCTCAGTTTCGTCACTTGCTGCCAAACAAAGTTGACCGCTCCCCAGGTCCCGAAATGGTTGAACCGCTGAACGGGCCCGCTAACCAGGGCAGCCTTTCTCAGACAGTGTCCTAGCCGTGTGATTCAGATAACATTATTTTCTCTCTGATATTTCCGCCGCTGTATCATGCTCGTGTCCGTATGTACTATGCATGAATTATGACTTGCTTGACCTGATCTGGAAATGCTTGTAGTAACTAGTACTGTTGCATAAACACTTACAGCGGAGAGAAAGAAAAAGAACCTGATGCCCGCTGGCTGGATTGAACAACCGACCTCATCATTACGAGTGACGCGCTCTACCACTGAGCTAAGGGGGCTCTAGGACATATTTGCTTAGTCACCAGTCAGAGGAGCGGCCATATCTTGGACTTGCTAATAGATTTTGAATCAGCGGCAATCCGATTTCCGTCGAACATCCTAATAAACTGGAGCAGCGCATATTTATCAAGGGTGAAAATTACATTTTCCCGAAACCTCGGAAAGAATTTATTGATTTGTTACAAGCAGTTGTATAACTACCTAAGTCGATTGCGTCTTGGCTTCGCTGTGGAGGATCAGACGATCAAATCAAAGCAACCGAATTGAGACCGGAAATACAAACTATTGCAGATCGTCCTGGTCGGTATGGTCCTTGATGCGGAAGTGGATCATCGGAAGAGCGAAAAACACTCCCGCGGCAAAAAGAACCCATGTAGAGATGAGTATGCTCGAGTAGCTGTTGGGATAGAATGTCTGCTTCGTCGGAAACGGAGAAGAAAAGGAACTTACGGTGAATTAACAGCATCTGCATGCCATCCACCAGCGGCACCGGCTGATTGCAAACCTTTATCTGGAAATGTTAAACTCCAGCCTATAGTTCCAGCTGAACGATTACCGTAACTTACAGAATCCAGTGAACACGGCAAGTTTCGCTAGATCATTCGACATGGCGCCCAGTAGCCAATACACAAGTGTCTGCCACATGGCATCCAGAAAGCCACACAAGATATACAACCAGCCGTATGCTGGATATGCAGAGCTATTGAAATCTATTTTCGCGATCGAAGTTACGGTTTCTCGCGTATAGTTCCTGTGACCTCCGTGAACTTGATGCGCTTTGGATTTGGTCGAAGTGACGCACTTTTGGTACATATAAGCCCATATGAGGACAATGAACACCATCGCCGTCACGATAGTCCAACCGGCAAAAGCACGGGATCGACGCCTGAACCTCGACCGATCAAGAATACAGTGTCCGAGGAATACAGAACCCATGATCTGAGCCGACCAGTACAGTAATGCGTTGAGACTACGGGTGCGAATGTTAAAGAGTGCGGCATTGAAATCATTTTGTTCTAGTTATTTAAATGGATATTAGCCCATCTCAGCAAGCGCAACGTCGAGAACAAGATAGGGTACTCACGCCAAGTGTAAAAATAGCTGCTTGCGACGAACATAGGGAATAGTAAGATAATCATCGGATCGGTCCTTAGAGCAACGTAAAGGTTATGAAACTCTGCCTTCCAAGATGGTTGGCGGAATAGGATAACCTTGGTTCCGTCTGTTCGAATGATTTTCTTAGGATCAGCCATTAGTGGAGCCATTGACACTCCGGTAAGTGTGAGGATCAAGAAACCGATCTGGCAACGATCGATTTCAATATGAAGCTTCCACTGGAGGCATAACTACTCACGTAAGTTCCATTTCCGACTTTTTGAACGAGTTGAGCACGATTACCAACGAATTAGGGCATGCCAGTGGGACCTACCTGAATTGCCCTAATAATTAAAGTGTTGAGCAATCAAATACAACTTGAAGAGCGGCTGAAATATGTACTTCATTATGGAAGTTAGCCCCAAATGCAACCGCGGAACCAATTACGGCCCCTAAGTTGAAAATTGCCCAGAAGATACCTATGAAGAGACCCTTCTGCGTCTCTGTGGGATAAGCCATCATCATACAACCTTGTGCGGTCCATAGTAGCCCTGCACACATCCCAAGGATAGCACCCGCGATGACAACAATATCGTATGCGCTGGGATAAATATTGTCCACCCTAAAGGGCCGATTATTAGTGGCGTACATACAAATATGAAGCAATGTAGAGAGAGTACCCCAGCGTTCCAATGAAGAGCGTTAGCCGAGGGCCCAGCACATTGTTGATTGTTCTGCGGGACGTCAGCTACGGCCCCATCACAGGAGGGAACGTAGCTGACCCGGAAAAGAAGGCAAAGAATGCAAAGGTAGCATATGTGGCTGTAGACGCGTTGGCTTGTGCCTTGGTATCGACTTGGCCACCGCCACCAATCCCACCCAGGGCGTTGAACATACCGGGGCACATGAAACAGACAAATCCTAGCATGGATACCTGAAAATAGGGGTGGTAGTATATTCCCCTCAATCCTTTGGGGCGTTCGAAGATCTCCTCGCGCTGGGAACCCGAGTCCTCGCTCCTGCTCTCAAATACCTTACCAGCAGTGACGTCTGCCATGGGACGAAACGAGAGAAGATTCCTGTAGCCATGGGGCGAGTTCTTATATGGTCAAAGGGAATGGTGAAACTTCTCGGAATTTCACGGATGGGCATGGAAGGCCAAATTATTGAAACGTAGCCTTGGCATTTCTATAGAACAGAATTCAAAAACGAACCTAAGTAAGGTACATTTTTGAATTCTGTTCTATAGAAATGCCCCACCAGGTGGGGAAGATGTGGGCAGTACCCGATGCACCCTGAACGGCAAATGAAAGAATAAACACCATGACTTGGGTGCCACCATCAAGAGCTGTTATAATGATCATGAGTGACCAACCCAAGAAGGTAAGTAGATTAAGGATGCAAATAAATTTACCTGCAGCGACGATATAGTTGTAGTTCTGGAACCAACGAGGATATCGTGTTCTGATCCACCATTGAGAGACGAAGGCGATTACGAAGACAACTGTGTTAGAGGAAGAGGTGCCCACGTTGAGCCAACCAATGGCCGAACTTCAGAAATGGTGCGTAAGGGGCCATACCTCCACAAGAGACCAAACACATACCAGATAATAGGCGTGTAGAGGTAGTTAGCTCGGAGCTTGGGCCAATAGCAATGGATGATCCACAATGGTACTGGCGCGGCAAGTCCAATTAGGTATGACCATGCGACCCACTGGTATCTCTTGCCAACGGAGAACAATTCGTGACCAACGCCACCCCATGCAATGGCCTGGGAGTTATATTGCTGTGGTTGCTGTCCAGGCCAGATATTCGTTCCTTGAACGGAAAGCAGAATTTCCCGTTGATTGTCGATGATAGAGTTCATTAATACTAGAAAGCATGGTGAGCACATGCGAGAATCGAAATTGTAGACCCTTACGGTAGTTCAGAAGAGCGCCCAAGAGAGTCCTATGAATTAATTTTAAGTTCTGCTAATGCCAATAATCTGAGCACTGAAGGAGGCACGGGGAGGGAGCTTAGCATCTGTCAAAGCATATCAGATTTCACTCTTTAGTAGTATAGTACCAGAAGTCATACACTGGCCGATTTTAAGGTCACGGAGTAACAGAGCAGCTTGTGTAACCGCATCTGAAAGCAATCAGTCAACCCAGGTCCCCTGAGCATAGGAACCGAACCAACTATAACTGTAGAGAACAAAGTACATGTTCGCCATCGGTTTGCCGGGATGCAAGTACCCTGCTATCATTTGCACAAAAGTCTCTATAGATGGTCAGGGCCGATGGGATGGCTCAAACATTCATTGAAATAGATAACTTACGAATCAGTAGGTAAAGGCCCGTGATAGCAAACAATGCTCCGAAGAAAACAGTGCATATGACGGTCAGGAGCACAGATATAACAAAGCCCCACCACGGTAAAGTGGAGTGACTCTTGTAGTTCACCACCAAGGTCACCACAAATGACATCACGAATGTAGTGAAATACCAGCTATTTTGGGCGTCAGGATACTACAGCAAAGAGTCATTGATTTGTATATAAAAGACACAGACAAGACGCACCTTGAGCATTTGGGCATAATGAGGGTCAATGTCCTCGCCTTCCTTAAGTTGCTCCCGCATCCCATTATCCTTCCAGAACATCCAATTGATGTTCTTCCACTGAAGTTCATTCCAGTATCTGCGAATGTTGGAGGGAGACATCCAGCTCCAGGATACACGCAAGTCATCCCGATTCCAAATGAGTAAGTGAGTAAAGGTGGCCCCCAGTCCCATGTTTGTGGCAATCAGATATACGACCCAAGTTCCGGTATAGTATGGCAATCCCTGTTCCGCGAGGAGGGTAGGGTCGACTTCAAGATTTGCATTCAGAACCAATGTCTGGTTGTATACAGTGCCGTTCTCGTAGAACAACAGTTGAGATAGCTGTAATTTGTGTTAGGTGGGGTGTCTGGTGTAAACCAAACCAAACATGCGAAGGGAAAGTTTTGGGATTTCCAGATATTCTTGTAAAAGACAGTAACGAAAACGACTCTGATAAGAGCATATTAGACAGCTAGTTCGAGCATGCATTGAATACGCACATGCACATTGAATACCCGATCAAGCCGGAGAGCTGTTGTTTTGTTTTGTTAAATGTAACAATTGTATGCTTACGTATGCTGGTACCTACCTGCGTGCGCAAGGGAATTGCCATGGGGTTGAAAGAGCCAGCTATATACTAGGATTAAGATATGGATTACTGCAGTATCAGCTCTGATAAAATAACACTAACCTGCCAGTCAAAACAAATCGAAAGAAGGCCAAGGCCTTCGTTTCCATTACTTCCGCCAAATACTCGAGTGGTGTCCGCGTTGTTTGGGAGAGCTAGGCAAAAAAAGGAAAAACCGGTAAGAAGGGGAAAGATCCACTCTGGGAGGAGCTCCCAAACAAAAATCCTAGCAGTCCTGAGATGGTCCACTGAAAAGATGAACAAGAGGGGTGCTTACATTCCGAAAACGATATAAAATACTTTGAGTCTACGACGAGCATTCACAGCATCACGAAAGAATACATCAAGCATATATATGAGCGGGGGAACACTGGGATAAAACATTTTTGAAGGATAGAGTAGAGCAGCTTTTTCGTCAATTTTTTTTTTAAATTAGAAAGCAGATCATCCAACGATCCAAAGGAAACCCACATCTGAATACGCCACCGATGCCATAACCAAGGAGCTGACTCGAAAATAACAAGAAAATAGAAGTTGCAGCATTGGGGGTTATGTTGTAGTATAGGCGTTGCACGGCAAGGACTTCCGTCGCGAGGGCCGAATTTGCTGCGCACTAACCATGATAATGATGAAGGCATTTTCCTTTTTGTTAAAAGGATGCTGGACAGGATGAGATAGGGATGCGGGAGTAATTGGGCGAACACCTACGGGATTCAAGTAACGGAATAGACAGCGACGAGGGATGAGTGTTTCCATTGCGAATCCAAGGACATAGGAGACGAGACCAAGAAACATCAAGGACACAAAGACTGTTTGCTAATATTGATGGTGTGAGGCCAATGGAAGAGGTCATCGACGAACTGACCGGTTTAAAATAGTAGATTTCGGCTGGTTCATATAAGAACTAGAAAGTATAAGGAGGCGATCAACGTACCCAAGGAACCACCAAAAGCAGAGAGACCCAGTCCAAGGAAAAAAGCACGAAAGGTCCAGGGGTTGAGAGAGGAATCGTCGTCGTCGGAGATGACCCGAGTTGCGATATCACGTTCGGTGCGAAGGACGACATCTGAGGTATCATTAATATGACGTGATGCGGCCTCTACGTCAGGCCATGCATGGCACTTCTCATCGCTGCTACGTGGAAACTCGTTGATCAGGGTCGGATGGAAGTCGGGACTGTTATCAGAGCTTGGGTTGACTATACCTAGAGATTACTGGAAGGGGAGGTTTATGTATCAAGCCACAGGCACAAAATCCACCGAGTGACTGAAAGATACAACTACACGGTTGCCAAACGCATTTCAATTGGGGAAAGAGTGGCCGGCAACAGCCACGCTGGGGTTCATCGATCGTTGAATCGAGTGGTTCGAAAAAGGTTAACAGTCATATGACTGAAAACGCCTCCAACTGATATCACCGAGGATCTCAACTCTTCTTGATGTAGTAGTGACCTACTCAACGGGCAAATCTTTAGGTCGTATTTCAGTAGGTGGAATCAGCCGCGCATCAGTAAATTTGAGAACCCTACCATTGGTTGAAGTTTCTTCCACATATTGTTGTGAGACCGGCGCTGCATTGCGTCCGCGGTGCTCTCAAAAATCAGGCTATTGCCCAGATTTCTGAGTTCCTTTGTCAAAGACCTTGTTAAACAAATTTACAGAGACACTAGAGTTGTGACGACCATACAGATTACAACCAAGCTGACAGACTTCGCATACGTCGGTCCAGAAATACAGCAATCCCGAGATTCATGGGGACGAACAAGTTGCAAACAAAGCTCTCTCATGACCTTCGAGCAACCCACTGGAGTGCTGCAGTAAGGAACGTGAAAGTACACCTTGGAATGTTGTTCACGAGATAGATTGTTCATAGCAGAAGCTTGTGCCAGGGAGGAGTACACACAGACCGCTAATAGCGCATAGGACGAGTTCGTGAAGAAATAACAGCAGTCCTAGTCAGAGTTGATCGCGATTATGTAACACATGCAACCTCCTTTATTGAGATGACACGCCCACGTAATGGGTACTGTCCACTCATCATGACTGGTCACTCAGACTGTTTGATCAAGGACTACCGTGATTGCATTGTCGAAGGTTTCACTCATTCCAGGACCAGCAAGTTTGACAGAGTATTATAACGGTCTCAATAATAACAGAATTGTGGACACCAGTGCGTGCAAGACTGCAAGTTGCGATGAGCTTTCAGGCGGCAGCTCTCGAAAGTTCTCCAAACAAACTGATCCCAAGAAGTTGGAATCAGAAGGTTGGATGCTGGATTCTTGAGTTTGTGTAAGTAGATCATCTTGCTGCCAGCACTTCATGAGGTATTTTAGCTTAGCTGATAATACCCACTTCTAGATTCTCATGATTGGCGTTGATGTGAACGGTCCTGATGGATCACATGTAAGATTACAAGTAAAGGCCATTGTCTCGTATTCGTAAACGACAGCCACGGTAGGCAGCTCTGGCTTATGTCCCTAGGAAACCACTGTGATACTGGCAACGCGGATGGCGATAACGATAGTCGTGCTATGTGGCTTTCCTGTAGGTCATGATAAGCGATCATTCTGAAACTCAGCCATGGCCAATCATTCCTCTGCTTCACCATTGAGGTACTAACTGGCTTTTCTCGCATTGATTACAGTATATATGCAATGTGGCTGGCTGCTCACATGGTTCTGCATCATATTTGGACCCTTTTCTTTTCGTTCCCTAGGTCTTGAGAACCGGCGACTTGCCTCCACTAGCAGTGTCTCTGGTATCAGTAGAGCACTAAACTGGTGACCACCATTTCTTTCCAGCACATAGGATGCCCTCCAACGCCTCCTCTATTCAAACCATGGCCGAGTGTCCATCACTGGTTGTTTTGAATGAGAAGGGGACGTCTGACAAGTCTGGAATCGAACCTGATCAATTTCCCGAAGGCGGCACTGCAGCATGGTGTGCTGTTATCGGAGGGTAGGTGTCATTTTTACTGAGTGATGCGTCTGTTCTGACGCCTCATAGGGCCCTAATTATGTTTTGTGGGTTTGGGTTGGCATAACGTATACTTTTCTAAGCGACACCAGGTTTACCGTTTCCTTTGGCGTTTATCAAGGTTCAGATCTTCCGCTTGTGATGTATTTGTATTGATGGTCGCAGACTATTATACCCTGCATTATCTCCCCAACGAATCACCCTCTACGATCTCGTAAGTTTTATTCCACGCGGCTCTTGTGGGGCAGAATCTGAAACCTACCTTGGGGATAGGTGGATAGGAAGCATTAATGCATTCTTGGGAAATAGTTTCGGTATTGTAGCGGGCGTACTACATGATCGCGGATATTTGTACGTGTCAATCTTGTCCACGGTGTTCAAGATACTGACCACTACAAGCTATCGCTTATTGATTGGAGGGTCGCTATTGCAGTCACTTTGCATGTTTGGGCTCTCGCTCGCCCGATCGGGTCAATTTTATGCAGTACGGTCATCTTCCTTCTCCAAATAAACTTGAGCCGACTCACCAACATGGACTGATAGATATTGCTTACCCAAGGGATTGGTCTCGGGATTGGTCTTTGTCCCGACCATGGCAGTGGTCTCGCAGTATTTCTCCCACCGTCGCACCCTTGCAATGAGCTTGGTTATCTCTGGAACTTCCATTGGATCGCTCATACACCCCATCATGTTGAATTACTTGTTTAACACGAGTGTGGGCTTTGCAAGCGGCGTAAGAATAAGTGCTGCCATGGTCACCGTCCTGCTTCTCATCGCCTGTTTCCCCATGCGCACGCGGTTAGAAGCACCTAAAAGCACTACAAATTATTTGTTTGTCGGAAGGCATATTGTTCATGATATGCCTTTTTGTATGATGTGTGTTGGGTGCGTACTCTTTCATGCACGAACGAGTGGCTATCTCTAACAAGTGACCACCGTAGATTGCTATTTTTCGAAATCGGATTCCTTTTTCCCCTTTTCTACTTGCAATTGGATTCCGTCAAACACGGAAACTCGGAGACGTTCTCATTCTACACCGTATGTGGCTTGTTTCTGCTGCCCATGCTGTTCGTCCTGACCTGATGAGGTAGTTTGTAATTCTGAACGGAGGAAGCTTGGTGGGACGGTTGTCCAGCGGATCTATCGCGTCCTGGGTCGGCGTACCGATGTTGATGAGTATAACGATGGCCTCATGCGGTATCATCGCCCTCTGCTTGATCAGTCTGAACGGCACCCCGACGGTGGTAGTGCTCGGGGCGATATATGGATGTTTTTCCGGAATTTGTTGGTCCCTCTTATTTTCCCGTCTCTTATGATCAACCGATGATGTCCGTCGGCAGATATCGCATTGATGGCACCTCTCATGACACACCTCACCGATGACCTTTCCAAACTCGGGTTCGTTACTATTCCACGAGTTTCAGTCTGGAATGCTGATCGTAGATGATCGATTATCAGTGCTCGGATGGGCATTGGAATGATGTTTGCTGGGATGGGTTGCCTTATCGGTAGGTCCCTACGCGAAATCTGATACGATCACTTGATATCTGATCCGCTCAAACTTGAAGGAACACCTATCTCGGGTGCGTTGCTCACCACGCAGTACAAGTGGTGGCAACCCTCAGTCTTCAGCGGGGTACGACCATGAGGATCCATCAAAGACAACGTACTGACAAATCTCCCTAGCTCATGGCACTCACCGGAAGTCTGATGTTGGTAATCATGCAACTTGCACTGAAACGACGTTGTGAACACTCACAGAGAGTGAGCCTCAAGGCTAAGCCAGTCGGCCTCGAGGCATAGAGCAAAGCCGTTTCTCCCATCGGAAATAAATTAAACCTATCCGACAAGCGTTCCAGTGATGAATAGAGATGTTAAAACTATCTACGATGTAGTCTGAAATATCCCATGTAAATAGATGATGGATTAGGCAATCAAGCGTGCAAGGCGTTGAGCGTCCTGAAGCAGCTGAGGGCAATTCCCGCCGTGACGGTATAGATCAAGACGCGACCCGGGAAGGGACTATGTGTCAAGAACGGGTATGGGACTAAAATTGGGTGCGGAAATGAAAGTGTCAGAAATTAAATTCTCATGTGTGCAGACGGAAGAACTCACAGGACCCATTGAAGGTGGCACAGTATTCGACGAATGAACCATACCAGATGGCAAAGGCGACGACGACTGCTGGCGCAGCCTTGGCATGCGCTTTCGTAAACTTGGATTCGAAGAAGAAGAAGTCAATCAAGAGGCTGAACAGCGGCACCGCATGTAAAGCTAGGTCGGTCGTGAGCGGGAGATGCATAAGTTTCAGTGGGGCACCCGGGGTCTGCTGTGACTGGTCCAAGGGAAGTACGATGAGGTGCGGGGAGAATGTGAGGAGGGACCAGTAGATGGCGGTGACGACGAATTCCAGCTGCGGTAACAGGCGGTGCGGGTGAGTTTGGAGTCGGGTCCGACGAGCAAAGGGGAGGATCTCACAGGCAAGGATATCATCAAGATCGATCTCTTGACCTGGCGAACGACTAGGATATGTTTATCAGCCCGCCGCGGCCCCGGGACTGATCTCGGCGGAGGTACCACGCACCCTTTATGAAGGGGAACAAATCACCGAGGAGACTGACGAACATGCATAGACATGTGATGATTAGGCTATGATGCGGGTCAATTAGTTCTACCGGTTTTAATGGAAGAAGGAATGGGTTACGCTTGGTTCGTTAAGAACTGGAAATAGCCACCCCTTTGGGCATGGACCCAGTCCCCGACCGCCTTTAACTGGCCGAGTGTGAGCCATCCCCAAACCATGATGCCTGCTGCGCCTGCATGCAATACGAGTGCGAGAGACCGTCGCATAATGTACATAGAGGGAAGAGAAAGAGAGAGGCCGCGTGTATTTATTTGATTGCCTGTTCGCCTGTGATTTCCTTTCTTTGAAGAGTCTCTGATGTGCTACACGTCGACGTCGCTTCTCCGTGCGTTGTCGTCCTCACGTTCGTTTCACGCCTCCTCCTCAGTTCGGCACCTCGTTGGGCCGAACGACCCCGTCTCCAACCTCCGTCCCGTCATCTACACAGACTTCCCCGCCCCACCCCCATCGCACGCCCGTCATCCGTATTCCCTCGACGAGTTCACAGACGTTCCACAGGACCACACGTTGGAGCTGCAGTATAAGCTTGCCCGAGAGTCGCTCGACGCGTTCAATCACTATTACTGGACAGACGTGCGCACCCAGTCAGATCCGTGCCTTCACTCACGTATACGATGCATAGAGCAACACTCGGTTCGAGGCTGCCAAACAGTCCGTCTTGGCCTCCCTGCCCGAATCAGCCACTCCAGAAGCGCATGAAAATGCGCTCTCAGAATTTTTCAAGAAGTGGGTAATGCAAGAAAAGACGAGGCAGGACGAATACTCGAACGAGTGGCGGAAGCGTAATTGGGAAAACATCATGCTCGCTGCGCGTACAGAGTACCAGCGCTTCAAGCAGCGCTTTCAATGACGCATACATACTAGACGAAAAAACAGCCAGCCATCTCATATCTCCTCCATAACCAATTCCCTCACTCTGAAGTACACGTCTTCCAACTTCATTTTTTCCACCACTGAGCTCTCAGCTCTGAAATCTCTCGCTAACTCGCCTATCATCTCATCTGGCATCCCTGGGAATCGCGACGACGTCTCCGGTATGAGGGGGACAGGAAGACACTGCGAAGGATCGAGGTCAATACCCTCTGGCAGTGATTCGTTCGGAGCAACTGCAACTATCATCGGCAGAATGATGATCAGGGTGTGGTACAACGCAGTCGCGCAGAAGCGGGCTTTCAGTTGAGCGTCGGTAACGTTGGCCGTTTTGCGGATAGCATCCCAGCTGTAATGTAGGGTGTTTGAATGTATGCGCGAAAGGATCATACCAAGAGAGCGGAAAACATACTCATCATTGCCGTACACTCGACACCAAGCTCTTCTAAACGAGGATAGTCGTCGGGCATCCGGAGTGTCCTGAAACGTCCGATCGGATTCAACATTCTGATAACGGTCGGAACATGGGGAATGTACCTCGGTTCTCGCAAGCAGCTGCAACGCGGTCGCATAGTCATCTAGGCTATCCGCGTTGTCTTTCAGGGTCAGTACGTCCACGACACCCTCGACGTCCAACACCTTGCCCTGCAAGATGTCCCTCACGTGATTTTTGAACACCTTCAATGATTCAGGTTGAGTAAAACTACGAGTCGTGTTGGGTCCAGATACGCACCGTTATTAGACCCTTGCGATCTCCCTCCTTGAGTTTCTTCGCCTTCGAAGACAGAACGGCGTCGACCTGCGCATCCAGGCTGTTTTTCTGCTTTCCACGCATCGAATTCACCACGCCCTGGAAGTCCACCAATAGCTTTTCCTGTACGGCAATGAAGTCCAGGCCATCATGGAATGCTACACACGAAGGCAAATCGTCGTCAACTCGGAATAATGCCAACCTCGAGAGCATAATGACAGCGTACCATCCAGCATCCTCTCTTCCAACGTTCCGCCTTCCTGCAAATTGGCAAGCTGGGAAAGTTTTCCGAGGGAGAGCGCGAACTAATAACATCCGAAAACAGAACCGTTAGCGTGACTACGAAGAAAGACAAGCAGAAATGCGGGACGGCCAGGACGACACACAACACCTACATGTTTCACTCCAAGGTCACTCGCACCCCTTGCCTCTCCCAACAGTCTCTTGCTCGCGTCTCCGAACCTGTCCCTTCCCATGTCGTTGATCCAAGCAATGCTGTTGTACTCTGACTTGACTGTGTGTTCTTTACCTTCCTTTCCTTTGCCTTTTGGATCCTTTGCGAATAGCTTGTCCATGATGGGACCCCACGTGCTTTCCTCAGCAAAGACGACGCGAGCCTCGCTTTGCTCGATACACCAACGTACGACTTCATTACCAAACGCGTCACCGTATTTGGTAAAATAGTCGTGAATGAGGGGCCCCTGAGGATTGGAGGTAGGGGGATATGGCGTCGGGCGGAGCAGAAGCGACGCAAGGGAGGGAAAGTCTGTATAGGTCGTTGCGAGGGCGAGAGCCTGCTGAAGGTGCGAAGTCCGGCCTAGATAAGGGATCCCATGAAGAGAGGCTCGACCAAAAATTGTTTGTCAAGGCAACATACGCAGCGTCTCGAGAACCTCAGGTCTAAGTTGCGCAAACTTCTCTTCTATCTCCTTCCTGTCCTTTTGCGAATTTGGATCGTCGGCTGCCATCGGACTAGGAGTACACGTCAACGACGGTATACAGCAATAAAGAAGAAAGCCCACCTTGAAAGCCAATCCAGCCTCTCCTGCATACATGCAAATAGCAGCGTAGCAAGTTCGGGTAGCATATCCACCACATCCTTGGGAATATTGCTTCTCCCACTAGTTGTAGCTACTTTTGTCACGGAATCAACGAGCTTTAGGACTGCATCAATAACAGCGGGTCTACTTGTCCATGGTTTAATCATGGGAAGATCCACGCCGTACACGCCAAGATTATATGCGCGGTAGGAAAGCGCAGCTTGAAGTGTACCCTAACAGTAACGTGATCGAGTTGGGTTATAGCGCAGACAGTTTGAAACAATGCAGACGACTAACCACAACAGCCCCACCAAGCTCTTTCAGTGCTCCAGTTCCTCCATACCCGCTTCCTTCTAGCTGACTCAAATACTCCACCATGAACACCAAAAGCTTCCCCACATCAGACACACGATACTTGAAAAAGTCTCGTGTGACATCTTGTGCGGGTTCAGGTGTGGATGGAGACATGGCGTGGGACGGAGGGGTTGCAGTGGATGAAGTATGCCTAGCAGAAAACGCATGGATGCTGTCTACGATGAGGGAATGAATTGCACCACCACTAATGCTAGGCTTAGAAACAAACACGCTAGGGAGAGCATGATTGGACGAACTCAATGTGCTCGTTCAGCCTGATCCAAAGCTGGTGGTATGCGTAGAGCTTCTCAGCGTCGGTCGCCAAGCGCTGACGACTTCTTTGAGACATCTAAAGGGATAACTAAATCAGTACTTGTATTCCGCAGTTGCGCTCCACCGCTACGTCAATGAGCGAAGAGCAACCTGGGCAATGATGTACTGACCTTTCCTAAAGCGCCATTATCATTGATAAACCGGATGAGCCAACTCAGTCGCTCTTTCCGTGCCGTTAGTTGATACGTAAGATCATGGTTCGGCCGGACAATTTCAGTATCTGGTTCGGAGGACTTGGTCAATACTAAACAAGCGGTGCAAGTTTTGAAGGAAACGCTCAGAGGCAGAATGAAGGGATGGAAGGCTCACCACTAGCGACTACTGCAGCGCTGATCCCTTCCGCGGCACGCATGAGCGCTTCTCCGTCGAGTACTTGTGAGGGTGGTAGAATGAATTGTAAAGGGTTGGCAGGGATAGGTGAGTATAGAATGGCTTGTTTCAACGTTGCTCTGAGCAGTTCTGGAAGGGATCTGTTCAAATCATCAATACACCAAGATCTGGTGGTGCAATGGTGGTAATGAAACCAGACTTACTCAGCCTTGAACCTTTGCAGCTTTGCTACGTC
Source organism: Rossbeevera pachydermis (assembly GCA_038090155.1). Taxonomy (NCBI): domain Eukaryota; kingdom Fungi; phylum Basidiomycota; class Agaricomycetes; order Boletales; family Boletaceae; genus Leccinum; species Leccinum pachyderme. Next base: position 20,099 of record JBBPME010000244.1, read on the forward strand.
CAGGGAGACTCTCAGCATTAAATCGCCCGTAACCATCAGAACCTCAGCTTCGCTCGCCTCGGCCCCCATGTCCACGTCCATAGTATTGTTTGAATCTGCATGGTCAATAGTGATAACAGCGGGGAGAGCAGAAAGCCCGAGGAATCGATCGTTGGAGGACTTGAGAACGAGACGATCGTTGTAAGGAGTGTCTGAAGTGGTCCAGTGTAAGATACTTGACTGTAAAATAGAGGAATGGACGTGTACCTCGTGCACAGAAAATTACAACCTCACCAAACAATACCGCAACGACCGCTCCTTCAGAAAGGAGTGCTAGACGTGGATGAGCGGGCGGAGAAGAAGCATTCTGAAAATCCAAATTTATACATTGCATCCCAACAAAGAAAGTAAATGAATTTCAAGCAAAATTTGGCTGAACAGGAGATACTCACAGCAACGTAAGGTACTACAGTGACACCGTCGATGCCCCATGAATCACCGTGTGCCACTAGGCGAAGGATGACATACACCCTGCGAGGTCCAAAGCTGAACTGGTCGACCATGATCGCACCAGGGTCCTCCTCGGCCCCTGCAGAAGCGTAGGAAACCAAAAGCACGAGCGTATTTGGACTTTAGCACACGCTCTGTAGTCAGCCAGGATCAAAAAAGCCCTAACAGTCTGCTCACCTTTCAACAGCGAGGTCGACACCCTCCAGATCTTCAATACCAACGCCGCCACCAATTGCTTCCTGTACTACCCCTGTCACATCTGTCTCAGACTTCAGCTCTTCCGTCCCTAACAACCATTTCTGGATCCGTGTGTCGACCAAAACAAAAAGATTGTTTTTGGATGATACGAGCGCGACGACATTACCAGGGTGCGGTCGTACCGCAGGAGACGGTGCTGACCATCCGAGAAGGCGCGCGAGGAAGAGGGAGGAAGACGGGGTTGAAGGAGCAAAAGGTCGCACTGTGAGGGTGTGTTTTCCGCCTTGAGAGGTAACTCCCAATCGAAATATTCTGCCCATAGATGTAGCAGCTAGGTATGCATATGTCCCTCCAGATACGCCGCCGAGACATCCCATATCTGTTCGAACAACACACGAAATATACTCTTCTTCTGAGGCCTCGAGAGGGAGATCCACCGCCTCGAATGTGCCTCCTCCTGAAAGTCCGGAAGAGATTGAAGGCCAGAAACGCGTTGCACCGCTAGGGGAGAAGAGAATAAGGCCAGGTTCCACAGAACGCGAGCGAGAAGGGACAATGGCGTAATGTGGTGCGAGGGATGCAGCATTTGTAGAAGGACACGGCAGAATATAGCATGTTGGGCTTGGAGAGGTTGGCCTAAGCGTAGAATGCGACCAGAGGAAGCACGTCTTTGCAGACGCGACCAGCGTATACCCTGAGGCGACGTCTATGCATCCCGTATAAGACTCCACGAGAAAGTCTATGTGGGACGAGAATGGTGAGCAGGAAGAGATATTAACTCGCGAGGTCGCATACCCGTGGATCGGAGAGCTTGTTTGACTTCTACTGGCAATGCGCCGTACAAACTGGCCACCAACTCCTCCGTTTTTGCGAATATGGTATCTTTTTGACCTGATGTCTGGGTGTATGCACCAGGTGTCGGTGCTTCGTCGACCTCCATCCCAGACTCTGCCACTGAACGCGGAGGCGTACCGACAGGCGCGACGCGGTGAGCATTGACGAGCTTGCGTGGTCGAGGTGGCGTCCCAGACGACGGTCGCGGTGTCGCATATCTGTGGGTTCTTCGGGGCACTGGAGAAGCGAATGTCGCCATCGAGGTCGTGGACAAAAACAAACAACGGTTAAGTATAGTAAGTATGACTAGTACCACTCACATCCCAGCAGGGTTCCGCTGTCTTTCTCTGTCGTTGGCCCAGCTGTCCTTGTCTGCTGCACTGAAATGTGGGCAGTCCTTTCGGTGGACAAGTTATCCAGTCCGTGATTCCTCCGGGGACGACGCATCTCTCGCGTATGAATACCGGTTTTGTCTACGGGACCGTCTCGTCTGCTTGCGACAGTCCTCTAACGCCCTCTTTTATCGTTCCATCTTCCCAAGCGAATGCTTAGACTCAACGCGGACCGCCGCTCTCGAGGACGAGACCCTGGCTTGGCTCAGAGATTACTTCCAGCTGGACATCGACCTCGTTGAACTATACGACGAGTGGAGCAATCGAGATCTTGTCTTCCGCAATGTACGAGCCCGTTTTCCTGGAGTTCGCGTGCTACGACAAGATCCCTGGGAGAACCTCGTCTCGTGAGTGAACAGAAAGCACTCGTTTCAAAATTCGACACGATCGCACATAGATTTATATGCTCTTCGAACAACAATATTGCACGTATAACAAAGATGGTCCAAGACCTCTGCAAGCACTTCTCTCCACCTCTGCTGTCCCTTGACCCACCACTTTCTGACGCTGACGACACGGCGAAGGTTGTCTCATATCATCCCCTCCCTCCCCCGAGTGCACTTGCTGCCCCTGAGGTTGCTATGAAATTACGATCACTTGGTTTTGGCTATCGCGCAGACTTCATTCAACGAACAGCAAAGATGTTGGTTGAAAATCATGGTACTGGGATAACGGATTGGAGCACGCACTGCGTTGTTGAAGCTCCAGAAAAGTGGCTTATGACTTTGAGGGACATGGATACTCCGAACGCCAGAGAAGAGCTACTTAAGTTTGTTGGTGTGGGTCGCAAAGTTGCCGACTGTGTTTTGCTCATGAGTTTGGACAAGGTACCTTCAAATCCCGGGCCAATTCAGAATTGATGTACATCTTTATTTTATAGAGAGAAGTTGTTCCGGTGGATACCCATGTCCATCAGATTGCAATGAAGTATTATGGGTTCAGTTCTCGAGGTTCGAAGAAAGTTTCCATGACTCCAAAACTCTACAACGAGATCAACACCAAACTGGCCGACACTTGGGGAGGATATGCTGGTTGGGCACATACCGTACGTACTAGCACAACTTGCAGGTTCACCATCTGACATGAAAGCAGGTTCTTTTTACAGCCGATTTGAAGATTTTTTCCTCTTACGGAATGCCAAACACCCCAAGTTCCATGCGGACCTCAACTCCAGCTAGCCGGCCTTCGAGCAACAAGCGGCTCCGGGATACTAGTCGTGTGTTACTTGAGGACGAGCTTCCTGTGATCACAGACCCTGTGTCACTAGAAGATACTATTAAAGATACCAGTCTCGCGGAAAGAGTCAAGAGAAGACGGAGGGGCGTTGAATGAGCCCACATTCGTACCGCAGTCGAACTACGATCGGATTGTTGTTCGCAGACACCTTATTCCATCATGATACATTCGACATAGAATAAGTTGTGGCTGTGTCGCACATATTGAAGTTGCAGCATGTCCCACTCAGCCAAACCTATGAAAAAAGGCGATCTGGAAGACCACTCTTCTGGATCAGAGTCAGAACACCCCGGACATATAGACAATGTGCCGGAAACACCGCAGGCATCGACATCCAAGCGCAAGAAGAAGAAGAAATCAGATCACACCATCAGCACCAGTCTAGCACCTCCACCCGACACCGCCGAGGCCGTCAGACAAGCACTGAACAACTTGATGCTCATGAACGCGCTCAAGGGAAAGGGGAACATTACGGGACGCGGAAAGAACACCCCAGCAGAGCACAAGGTATCGTCTGCCCGCTTTGTCTTCTTCATGCATGATCATCCTTTTCCAAGTTCTGGGCGACGCAACCCGTTCCTCAACTGGGTGAGTCAGTTGACCTCAATGCAAGGGCTTGCTTTTACAATACACAGGGGACGAGCCCCCGACTGAAGACGGGTACATCGAACCCACGAAAGCTATAGAAGATGTTCGACAGGACCCATATCCCCTCCCAAAAGATTTCGAATGGTCCACCCTTGATCTCAACGACCCAAAGCAGGTATGCTGCCATTCGTAACCTACCAATCCGTGCTCACACACAGCAGATCAAAGAGGTTTATGACCTGTTGTCATTGAATTATGTCGAAGATGACGAGGCTGCTTTCCGCTTCAAATACAGCGCCGAGTTCCTCGAATGGTACACTTTCTTCGCGGTAGAAGGCGAAGGACTTACTCCGTTTCAGGGCCCTCAAACCTCCGGGTTACTATCAAGAATGGCACATCGGTGTCAGAGTCGCTTCAAACAAGAAGCTGGTCGCGTTTATTTCCGGCGTTCCTATGGAACTTCGCGTCCGCCAAAGGTGAGCTCTTTTGTGCGCTTCTCATCATCTGTGTTTGATCTCGTGCAGCACTTTTCTCGCAAGCGAGATCAATTACCTTTGTGTACACAAAAAACTGCGCTCTAAGCGACTCACACCTGTACTCATCAAAGAGGTCACCCGACGAGTCAACCTCTGTGGGATAGCCCAGGCCATTTACACAGTTGGGCTTCTCCTTCCAACCCCGGTTACAACTTGTCGGTACGTTTCAGTCAACTTGGCAGCGGGGAGCAGTGTTTCACGGCCGCGCAGTTACTATCATCGTTTGATCAATGTGCCAAAACTCATCGACGTTAAATTCGCCTACGTTCCACGAAACAAGACGCTCGCACGCATGATTCGTGAATACAAAGTAGACTCCAAAACAACGTTGCCTGGTATGCGCGAGATAGAAGAAAGGGACATCCCTGAAGTGGCGGATCTTTTCGCGCGATACATGCAACGCTTCGACATGGTACACCTCATGACGGTCGAGGAAGTACGACATCAGTTCCTCAGTGGCCGAGGAGAGTTAGACCAGCCCTCGGAAAACAACAGACGGCCAAAGCAGGTGGTGTGGACGTACGTCGTTGAGGTGAGCAGCGTCGTATTGGACTAGGTTCCGCCCCTTATCCTTGTCAAACAGGATCCTGAAACGCATTGCTTGACCGACTTCTTCTCGTTCTATTCCCTTCCGTCGACAGTCATTAACAGCGCCAAACACGACGTCGTCGAGGCGTGTTACCTATTTTATTATGCAAGCGATGTCGCGTTCATATCAGGAGAAGATAGAGAAGAAAAATTAAAGAAGCGGCTCAGTCAGCTACATGGCGATGCACTGATCGTTGCCAACCAAGCAAAGTTCGATGTGTTCAATGCGGTCAGTCTGATGGACAACATGGACTTCCTAGAAGATCTCAAGGTAAGTTGTGGAAATGACATTTGGTTCACTGTTTTGTCTAATTTGGATTTAAGTTCGGTGAAGGCGATGGCTTGCTTAACTTCTACCTCTATAACTGGAGAACGACAGTATTGGCAGGAGCTAGGGCTGTCGGTGGTGTGGAGGCTGGAAGAGGTGTTGGCGTAGTCATGCTCTAGGTAGTTCGACTGAACGAAGGCGATACCAAGCATTCAATTTGCATGCTTTGAAACCTCGAAATTCCGATCATCCTTCAAGATTGTAAGTTGCTCGACTGTCAAGTTATAAATTCATTGTACAACCGCACCGCCCAATACCATCTACAGTGTTCAGTCACTATCAATCTCGATAATATCATCATCATCTACACCCCAATCAGGAGTTGGACTCCGTCCTTTGGACTGTGATTTAGTCGGTAAGGATGCAGAGGTATTGAGCGAACGACCCCGGAAGTTCGGAGGGACGTGTGCCGACGGTGAGGACCGAGAACCCAGAGCCTGCCCAGCTCCCCACGATTTCTGACTAGCTTGTGAGGACGAATCAGCCGCTTCCTTCTCCTTCCCCTTTGTAGAGGTCGTTCTACCGTTAAGAGTGCTCCCAGAACCAGTGAATGATGCCTGGAAATGAGAGTTGTGTGAGCAAGTGAGACGTAATAATACAGAACACCCACTGGAGGACTAGAAGGGACAGTAGATGCTGGTGACTTCGGTTCTGGAGGCACATATGCAACGACGTTAAAACCAAAGAATAGCTTCCCAAACGGAAGGACCAATGCTGCCGGAACCTTGACCTCGGTTTCTAACATGTCGCTCGTGATAACGCTCTGTTTGCTGCAGGCAAAACATCAGCAACTCGTCGCACAGAGAATGGATAGGACCAACTCAGTGCGTATTATTTTGCTACCATCAGCAACATCCTCCACACCACGGTGACTGATGCCCTTTCCTCTGGTCTTCCGTCCTGCCAAGGTTTCACCCCTACCCATGAAGCTTTCCCAGTGGTCACGGCCTTTGCTCACGGTGGACGGTCCGCCCGTAACAAATCCGCCTGCAAGCGATGACGACGGCCGAGATGATCCAGGTGATGATGAGTTAAGATCGATGTTAAGTTTCGACGCCATGGTCGATGGCGGAGGTGGTTTGGGTCGTTCGGGTTCTACATAACCAACAGGAGGAGCAAAATCGACCTCAAGATCGGTGTCAAGGACACATATTCCTCCGCCTCCTGGTGTGGCTTCCATTACAAGAAAACCAAATACCATCGAGTTGTAAGATATCTCGATAATATCGCCTTGTGTAAGAGCGGAAAAGTTACGAAGTGCTTGTTCTAGACTGTGAACACGTTGTCTTTCAGCATACATTGTAATGATAAGAATTGGACATACACGGCTTTCGGATCTGAGATCTCGAGGAAGTGGACTGTCTGTGGTTGTAACTTCACAAAGTTGCCCTTTGGGAGTTCGGTTCCGGTAATTCGGATAGGGTCGCCTTCATCGAGGCGAAGAGTCTTCATCATCCAATATGGGAGATGTACGATCCCCTCCTCTGCAATGAATTCCAAGACACCCGCATGGGTAGAGGCAGCAGTATTCGAAGGGTTGCGAAGTTGGAACATCCACGGTGATTCGAGGTCCAAGCCCGTGAGATGAGCCAGTGCAGAAGGTGGCATGACGACTTGTCATTTGATGAAGTAAGTAACGATCAGATGGACATCATCTGACAAACGTACTCTTTCCACCGTAGGACAGATTCTCTCGCTCCTTTCCAGGGAGCATGGCTACGCTGTACGCCTTTAGATATTCATCGTATGCCCTAGCCGGTGCACGGCCGATTCGAGGGCCGAGTGGACCACCGAATCCCCTATGGCGATCCTGAGTGAGATCCCAGATGCGTGAATAATGTGGTGGTGGAACCCTACTGAGCAAGCTGGGCAAACAGCCCTCCTGGGCCACCGAGACCGTTCGGATTGCCAAACTGTGGCTTCTGTTAGCGAAATAAGACACGATAGAAGGCGACGACGCTCACGAAGTCCATGGAAGTGAGTGGTTAGAAGACAAGGGTCGAGCATACGCATGCGCACCTCCCTAAATGGTAATGGCCACAACCATCCGAATCGAGGCAACGCGTCGATAGCACGATCTCAACCACAATGACATCAAAATCAGTACCAGTGTCATCCACACGGACTGGCTCAAATGCTGCATTCAAGGACAAGGTAAGCCGCACGGCGATGCTCGGCCCACTTTCAAAAGTTTAGGATCGCGTTTACAGGGCAAGCCCATGGAACTCCGCATGTCCAACATGGTGGCTGCGAAAGGTTTGTCAATAATATCGACCTGTCCTTGATTGTCTGACGATTCTGCATAGCCATCAGCGATGCAGTTCGCACATCACTTGGGCCGAGAGGAATGGACAAGATGGTAGGCATCGACTTGCCGATCTCTTTTTCGAGATGCTTCAAAATTATAGATTCAAACTGCCAAAGGAGAAGTCATTATCACGAACGACGGGGCAACAATCCTACGAAGTATTCAAGCACTACATCCAGCTGCTAAAATGGTACCACCACACGCTGATAGCTTGAAGCGACTGCTTATCCTACCTTCAGCTCGTTGACTTGTCCGCTGCTCAAGATGTAGAGGCAGGCGATGGAACGACCTCAGTTGTTGTCCTGGCAGGAAGCCTTCTAGGCGCTGCAGAAAAAATGCTCGTAAAGGGAATGCATCCAACGATTGTCGCGGAATCTTTCCTCAAGGCTTCTGTCAAGGCTGTAGAATACTTGACTGAGGTTTCAGTTCCAGTAGACCTAAACGATAAAGCTAGTCTGCTCCGCGCAGCCAGCACGTCGTTGAACTCCAAGGTCCGTGTTACCTTTTGATGATACTCCGAGTATCTTATCGTTCTGGTAAAGATCGTCTCTCAGTACTCCTCGACGCTTGCGCCTATTGCCGTTGCTGCAGTCATTCGTCTCGTGACGTCGCAATCATCAAGCGTGGACCTTCGGGACATCAGGATAGTGAAGAAAGTTGGTGGTACAATCGAAGACACCGAACTCGTGGATGGTGTGGTCTTAAATCAAAATGTCATCGTTTCTGCTGGTGGTCCCACCCGGATCGAGAAAGCGAAGATCGGTATAATTCAGTTCCAACTTAGCGCACCAAAACCCGACGTAAGTCGTCCAGTCCTTTCCAGGTCGACGCTTCATCGTACGCGGATTTTAGATGGATAACACCGTCGTCATTAATGACTATCGCCAAATGGACAAGGTCATCAAAGAAGGTCGTCAGTACCTGCTCAATATCTGCAAGAAGATCAAAAAAGCAAACTGCAACGTCCTCCTCATTCAAAAGTCGATCCTGCGAGACGCCGTCGATGACACCTCTCTTAGCTTCCTCAAGCGCCTCAACATCTTGGCCGTCAAGGACGTTGAACGTGACGAGATTGACTTCCTCTCGAAGAGCCTAGGGTGCAAGCCAATCGCAGACATAGAGGCATTCACAGAGGACAAGCTCGGCTATGCCGATTTAGTAGAAGAGACGTCGCAGGCAGGTGCAAAGGTCGTGAAAATCACCGGCGTCAAGAACAAAGGCCGCACGGTCAGCATTCTTGCAATGGGCTCCAACAATCTCGTCGTCGAGGAATGCGAGCGTAGTTTGCATGATGCTCTCTGTGTCGTGCGTTGCATCGTAAAGAAGCGGTACGAGTTACACAGGTCCTGATTAACGTGACACATACTGAGCCTTCGTCTCAGAGCACTCATTTGTGGTGGTGGTTCACCCGAAATCCATGTCTCCCGCCTCCTTTCCCAGTACGCACAGTCGCTGAAAGGCATGGAAGCGTACTGCTTCCAGGCGTATGCAGACGCATTAGAAGTTATCCCTACGACACTCGCAGAAAATGCAGGCCTGAATCCCATTGCAATCGTCACCGAGCTGCGTAATCGCCATGCTCTTGGAGATCGTAATGCAGGCATCAACGTTCGGACGGTAAGTTGGCATTTGATATTAGGTATTAGGATTCATTATTGCTCACGATCGATTCAGGGCTTGATTTCCAACATTCTTGAAGAGGATGTGGTCCAGCCTTTGCTCGTGTCCACTAGCGCGATCGAGTTGGCGACGGAGACTGTATGTCTGTTATTGAAGATCGACGACTATGTTCAGGCTAGATAATATGACAAGAGCAATTCATTATTTTGTATGACATGACTTGCTAAGATACCTAAGCATGGATAGAAAGTACAGACATGGAGTGCTGGATATCGGAGGAGAGAAAAAGAAATGCCAGGACCGTGGATTGAACACGGGACCTCCAGAACTTCAGTCTGTTGCTCTCCCAGCTGAGCTACCCCGGCTTTGGTGTCATCTCGATAACTATACGTTTCAACCCGAATGGGTGCAAGCTTGGAGATCGGCGATCTTGACGTTACTTTCTGATTTTCTGAACTGATCATACCACAATATTAATACTAGCATTCAAGGAATGGATGACAGTATGTTATCGATAGGGGCCGTTCTGTACCCGAGTCTTGGCGCCACCGTGCACGGCAAGACGGAGTTTTCAATGGCCAGGAATGCTTCAACAAGCTGCCCTGCTGTGGTAACACCGTCGGTGCACGCATCAAGTGGTCCTCGTCGAACCGTCGGAGGCTGCGAAGGCCAAAAAAAGATCCTTGCCGTACAGAATTTAATTCATCATGAACGACGTTGATAGCGTCCTGCACGATGAATTAAATATCCTCGCCACATCTGAGCTCATGCTCGACTAGATCGACGTCGTTGAGCTCGGCGTATCTGTATCTCTGCACCCCATGCATGCATCCAAGTTACTCATAGACGGTCTGGTCACCAGACTACCAAGTTACCCCATTAATGGCAATGGGCGAGTACCTGAGTAAGTCCAAGCTGCGATATGGGCGGCCATGTCATTGACACATGAGACTCCGAGCTCCATATTCGCTCCTAGGAAGCATACCGGCGCATAAACTGTTCAATTCCCGGACTGTTATATTTTGCGCCAGCTGATGATATCCACTCCCACACTCGTCTTCGATCAACACCTGAACCCGGTCTAGGAATAAAGAACTGGGGTGTGTGTCACATAATTTATCTTGAACGAGTCAGTCCGCTGTGTTCTTCAGCTGTCACCCTCTGCTCCTTTTAGCAGATTTTCATGATATTCGGACTTGAATCTCCGTATCGATCAGCTTCCTTTCCATACGTACGTCCGATTGCATGGTCATATGCAATCGAAATCAGACCAAAGGTGGCTAGATCCATTATGAACAGAATATTTAAGAGGCCCGTTTTCGTCAACGGAACCATACATTCCTCACCTGTCTTGGAGGTGTGTACTTCATTCTAGAGTTCGTACGACTCGTTCTGATGCCATACCTACAGTGTATTCAGGCTTTGAAATCATGTCGCTCGACGTCTTTCAACAAATCTTTCGCTTGTCTCTTACATCCAACCTCGTCAATTTTTCAAAAGGACCCCAAGAGGCCCTCCAAAGTGCTCTTCAGGCGGTGATACCTTTTACTTTTCCTGATCCTGGATGGAAACTCGTATGGGGGCCAGTCGTCTGGAAGCACTTAAACCCAGAGGACCCTACCACGGGACCCGACAACTCGTGGTATGTCGCTTTCCACCCGAGTCTCCAGTTCGAGGACGGTTCTGTCCATCCAACCTACGTCATTGCCGTTGCTGGCACTCCTCCCGATGCTCTGCACGTGTGGGAGACACAGAACTTTGCAGTAAACACTGTTGCCGACTTCAATCATTGGGTTTCCGAAGGAATCCAAAATCGTCCTCAAATCGTTAGATTTCAAGATATTGTGCCAGGCACGCCATACATCGCCACGGGAACGGTGAACACAGTGCAATTCCTTCTCAACACGTCAGCCCCGGGGGGCGCCGTGGCCGCAGGTACGACGCTCCTTGAGTTTATCGCAAGCATCGACGGCTTTGGCTCTGCAAGGTTTATCACCACTGGCCACAGTCTTGGCGGAGCTCTCTCTCCCTCGCTTGCCCTTTCCCTCGTTTCTGCGGGAGTCATCCCCGCTGACAAGACATTGACTTACCCTACTGCGGGGCCTAGTCCTGGAAACATCGCTTTCAGCAACCTCTTCGCCGAGGTGTTTCCGGCTCGTGGTGAAAGAGGATTGGATAGCTACAAAGTGTGGAACCTCAACTTGGTTAACACCCTGGATATCGTACCCCAAGCCTGGGCTACCGGGGCGGTCAGCCCCAATCAATCCATACGCAACATCCCCCTCATTTACGGCAGTCCTGCGCTTCCGTTAACGGTAGGCCTAGCTTTGCTCCTCTTCATCCAGGCGTCCAGGTCGGGTGTTCTGTACCTGCCGCTCCCGAGCCAATTCTTCACCGGGACACCACCTACCGCGCCGCCGCAAGACATAGAGGAGTTCCTGCAGATCGCGGTCAAGCAGCACCAAGATGACTACCTGGAGCTGCTCGGCGTCTCATTGTCCAGGAACGTCGTGTTGTCTGGTAATGGCATCACTGAGAAGCCCGTAGTGGAGCAGCGGTTCAATTACCCCATCATCGCTGGTTTTGAGTGGGCGCGTGAGCACCCGAAGGAGGCTGCGGATGCCATCAAGGAAGCCGAGGACTCGCAGGAGGGGAAAAGGGCATTGGAATTATAGGCGCACTGTGGAAGTTGTTGGGCTGTATGTATTGTACGATTATCATGGATGTGTCGGTTCGGAGACCAGCTGGGTTCCAATCTATAACGTTGCTCTTGATCTATTACAGCCAACATGTCCGGTGCAGGGCCTCGCGAGAACGTCTTCGCCACGCGGATGGCGCTGACGAACATGAAGCTGCGTCTCAAAGGCGCTGAGACGGGTCACTCGCTGCTCGCCAAGAAGCGTGATGCCCTCACCACTCGCTTCAGAGCGATCCTCAAGAAAGTGGACGAGGTACGGTTGCTGGACTTCCGTACCACTCCGTACCGTTCACCAAGCCTCTTTCTGTACAGGCCAAACGTAAGATGGGTCGAGTGATGCAAATCGCGTCGTTCTCGATGGCCGAGGTCACGTACGCGACGGGCGACATTGCCTACCTCGTCCAGGAACAAGCCAAGTTGGCGACGTTCCGGGTCAAAGCGACGCAGGAGAACGTATCTGGCGTGCTCTTGCCGGCGTTTGACGTCGATCGCGTGTCTGGTTCAGGTATAACACATCCCCGTCTCCTTTCGGCGAAGATTCTTATTCGCTTTCTAGATTTCAACCTCACGGGTCTCGGACGGGGAGGACAACAGGTGTTACGGGCAAAGGAGGTTTACGCCAAGGCGATCGAAACGCTCGTAGAGCTCGCATCACTCCAGACGGCCTTCATGATCCTGGACGAAGTCATTCGAGCCACGAACCGCCGTGTGAATGCCATTGAGCATGTCATCATTCCGAGACTCGACAACACCATCAAGTATATTTTGAGTGAACTGGACGAGATGGATCGCGAGGAGTTCTTCAGGCAAGTCTTGGTTTTCAGCACACTCTACGTACACAGTAGCTTACAGGTCTGTAGATTGAAGAAAGTGCAAGGAAAGAAGAAAAGGGAAGCCGCGATTGCCGCAGCTGCACAACAGAAAAGAACGGTCCCTGATAAGAAGAAGCCTGTGACACCGATCACGACGAGCCAAACTCAGCCTCAGGAGACAATACCGGAGATAGCGGTAAAAAGTGCTGTAGTGAAGAGGTTTGTTGAAGAAGGCGAAAAAGGTGATGAAGGCGAAAAGAGTGAAGAAGACGAAGAGGAAAAAAGTGATGAAGGCGAAGGTGAAGAAGGCGAGGAAGGTGAAGAAGGCGAGGAAGGCGA
>JBBPME010000245.1:0-33013 GCA_038090155.1 Rossbeevera pachydermis
CTCAAACATCTTTTATCTCCTCTTGGCGCTCTGGAAGTTGAGAGTTATGTACAAACTGCAGCATAGGTATACTGTTGTCGGGATGATTCTTTAAAGCCATTGGAATCCACTAGTGCAGTCACGCTGCGCTAACATTCAGCTGCCTTGCCATGCCTTAATTTCGAAACTACAACTAGCGCCATCCCAGGGAGCGATCTTCCAGTGACCATTCAAAATGATTAGAACATTCACAAAAAAAATCCAAAAGTACGGGACGGAGTTGGAGGATACAGTCCTTTGTCAATCCATGCGCCAAAGATCCTATAGATTAAACCGTCTATATGTAGGTCCAAGTTGAACAGGAACTCATAATTGACTTCATGAAAAGCGCCACCACAGGAGGATAATGACCAATACTATCACGGCACCGAACGGTGCGTACTGTCGTATCATGGCCTGAACATTGACATTCCTTGCTGCCTTGCGATATCTCTCCGACTCTGTACGCAGCGACGTAGAAAGATGCGACATCTCTGAGAACGGAGCAAATGTCAAAACCATTAACGCAAAGCAGACAAGCAGAGGCTTACTGTCCAACGAGTCTCCTCGCCAAAGAAGTTCTTCCATGTTCTTCGTCATTATCCGGGTGACGTCCTGCAGTTCATCGTTGAGCTTATCCATGTTTGAGTTCCCGGCACCACTGGCAGCCCTGGTGTCCCGATATAACCGCGCAGTCTTGGACATGAACGTGTCTTCAACGGAGCTCGTGAATGAACGGGAGGGGTAATAACCGCTGGTACGAACCAAACCCGACAAAAGCATATGGCTTCCGTACTGACTACACTTTGGCGCCGTACGACAAGGAGAACTCTTTGGATAGCTCCATCTAGGGCTGATTAGACCTCACTCCACGCGCCTGTGTTTTTCTCTTCTTTGTCGATGGCATAGTCGTGGGGTGGGAGGGTCCGACTTCGCTCGCCGTCGCCGTCCTTGTTTTAGGTTGCGCCGATCGATGCTTGTGTGAGCTGGGATCCGAGCTTACCACTGGCTCGAGGAATACGAGTTGGTTTGGCTGTTGTGGAGCCGGCGCAGTTAAAGAGGGTGGCATATTAGAGAATGAAGATTTGATCGCAGGCATCGTTAGAACTGGGTTCATTCCCTTCTGCAGGACCGCGTGTCGGTTGCGACACTAGAAAGCAATGTCTGTGACGCCGAAACGCGGGAAAATGTAACCACTATACCATAGCCTGTGTTCTTCCATTACCGAGACGTTCGGAGATCTCCTTCCAGGAAGCACCCTTATGTTCACGAACATAATCGAGCAAGAACTTGTCTTCCCCTTCCGACCACTGGCTCTTATTGATGCTTGGATTTAGTTGCTCCGTCCAGCGTTCTCGGCATTGATCACTATGTCGACCGGGTACATTAGCAGCAACATCCACCCACGACGAACCGTAGGCGGCAACGGCAGCAGAGAGACGAGCATCTTCTTCTGCAGACCAGTTCGTACGCTTAAAGGACTTGTCCAGAGTCCGGTACCTCTGGCTACACTGCGAAGGAGTTGCGTCCTCTGAGACATAGCGCGCAACTGTAAGGAGCTACCTCAACAAACCGCATTAAAAAAGAGGGACGGCCCAAGCTAACCAAGATGCCAGTTATCATGACCATACATACTGATCGCCTTGCGAAGGCGTTCGTCAGTGTTCGTTGTCCATTGGTGTACCTTTCGCGGAATTGCGTGCCGCATGCAGTCTAGTGGCGTTCGTCTTGTCTAAGCGTCACTCGTAAGATTCTCGAAAGCCATCAAAATGTTGCGCCTTACCCCTAACCTCTTAGCTACAGCGACCCAGTCTGGACGATTGTCTGTAAACTCAGCGGCAAGCGACTTGACTTTCTGCAGTTCATCTTGACTCCAAGGTTCGTGATTGAACTCTGGGTGTTGTTCTCCAACCCACCGAATCTCGCATTCTCGTGCCATACGCGTGGTCAAAGAAGTGGCTGAAACCTGTAAGCATTGAGTAGCCCGCAACGGAGTGGCAATAGTGAGCTACCTTTTCGGCGATGCGACCCCAGTCAATGCCCTCCGCATTCAGTCCGAGGATGTGGGTTGTTTGCACGTCAATATCCAGGAATGATGGGGAGCCGCTGCCATGTCAAAGAGATGAGCACTTGGTAAAGAAGCTCGGTGATATTTTAGTTACCGTTTTTGAATTTCTAGCGCGTGCTTTCGACAGCTCTCAGCTCGCACGGCCTCCGCGAGGGCTTCTAGTTCCTTGGGCTTCACTGAAACACACATTGGATGCAACCGACGGAGTAAATTAGACACATACTCGGATGTACTTGGCTAAAGCTCAGATAGCGACTACGTTTCAGGGCGTCCTGACGGAACGGAGATTCCTGAAAGAGTGGTCAACGATACGGGACCTGTCCAATAGTGTCCGCATACAATGGAGAGGAGCTCTTTCGTTGAGATCGGTGTTGTTGCTCTTACAGAGCCGGGTATGGTGACGAAGCACCCTGCATCCAGATCGGACCCTTCAGCGGAATCGGCAGTGTTCTATCGCTTGGGTTCGCGAAAAATGACGCAAGAAGAGACGGGGTCGACATACCAGTAGTTTGTCGAATGATTCGAGCTCGGCTTCGAGTCTCTCTGCGTATGATTTGAGAGCAAGGAGGTGTTCCTCGTTGGCTTTAAGTGTGCTCTGAGCCAACTTGGCGACTTCTTGTGCATCCATAGGCTCGTAGTGGTTGTCACAGTTGTTTACTTACCAAACACGCTTTTGCTTGTCCCAAACTACCGCTATGGCCCAAGGCGCAGCAAAGCGTATAGGTATTACCATTGACATGCACTTTGGGTGGTACGAGTGATTAACTACTCGCTATTTCCAGCTGGGCAGAACGAACAAGCCATCAAAATTCTTCGTTATGGGATGTTCGTCCCCACGATCCTATCGATTTTGTTGCGCCTGTTATTTAGACGGAGCTCTCTGCCCCCTTCGAAGGGTTCTCTGGCCTTGTATGTCGTGACATACCTGCCTGCACTGTTTTTGTCTCGGTACCTTGAACGCATCGGGACATGTCGACGGGACCCAACCACCGGTGCACTCATTTCCTCTGGTGAAGATCTCAACCAGCCTGGTGTCACAGAGTGGTGTTTTGACGTTTTATATGTCACCTGTATGTCCAGGTCGAATCTACTCTTTGACTATCCTTGCTCACACGGCTGGCTGTAGGGGTGTGCCAGATCGGAAGCGGCGCGTTTGGTGAATGGTTTTGGTACTTTTACTTGCTGGTATGCCCAGCTTCGTCTTTCTTTTTGTTGCACAGACTGATAAAGATCTCAAGATCCCGTCATATGCTGCATTCAAACTCTGGAGTAACTTCATTAGCCCCATGATCGGTCGGTCGTCGGGCGATGCATCGGAGGAATCGACGGCCAAGACCAGTCCTGTGAGCAAACGGCAGGAGAAGCTCCGCAAGAGGAGCGAAAAAGGTGACCCGCGAGTTCGTACTGTCCGCAGATGACATGTGTATATATCCTCTTGATTCGAATGAACAGCCACGTGATCAGGCTCACTTGCTCTTCACCTCCACCACCTTGAGCTAATCTCTCCACCATGGACCGTCCAACCCTTGATTGTGATGACCCCACATTGAATAATGTGAGTAATACGTATTCTGAAGGGTGAGCTTCTCATGTGCATATATCCAGATCCATCCGAGCCTTGTGACCAAAGAGGATAGTATTCAAATTAGCCAAGACCATGAGGGACAAAGTTCAATTCATACATCCAAGGTTGGAGCACACCCTAAGTCGATTATCTCCACCTTTTACGTGCATATATGCAGTCCGACCAGGAGCCCTCAGACACCCTGACGGCAAGGATCACTGCAGGCGGTAGTAGTATGGCCCCTCAGACTCCTCAGGACATCCAACCAATTTTCAAGGACGTCGTAAGGCGAATGCAAATTGCTGGCGTTAGGACGCTTATCTTTTGCAGTGCTCATCGGAATCTATGTTTGTTCCCGCCGACAGGTCGGCTTCGGTAGTATACATCAATGAGTCGAAGATCGATACGATTACCCATTCTCTGAAGCCGTCATTATTACCTGCAGTGGTCTCGGGTGACGATGTAGAACCCGAGCCGGAGGAACCCTCTAATTATATTCAGATGTCGCTGTACCCTGTACTATGCGATCGCCCAATTGAAGAAGAGCAGACGCGAGAAGACGTCGACGATCCTTGCGACGATATACCTTCTTCCGTGCCTCCCAGCTCTAGCCCTCCACAACTGTTCTCGTCTCCCTGTGTATCGTCACAGTCCTCATCGAGCGATGTTGGACCTTCAAATTCAAAGGTGGCCTGAATGATTGTCTCCAAGGAGAATTGCTGCTAATTCACTCCCATTTCGCAGATGTTGGCAGCCGAATCAGAAGGTGCTCATGACTGTCCCATGCCGATATGGCATTATATGAACTTGGTCGTTTAGATTGCCAGAACCTCCACAATCACGACATTGCTGACGTTGCAACGTCGCCAGGAACTGATACATATAGCTCGGAAGTGCTTCCTGTTGCGTCCGTCGATCGGAAGCTCGAGCATTATGAACAACAGGCGATGACCGATCAGAGCGACGTATGATCAAGAAAGATTATGTCGCACTTCAGCCCACTGACTTTTTGTGTGCAGCCTGATGAGTCGCACGAACCTCGGCCAATCAAACGACTGGTAGGCACTGTTTTCTCAATGGAAATTAGTGTATTCATGATTTTCATAACTGTATAGAAATTGGATTTCAGCTGTAGCTCGCCTCCTGCGCCGAAGCGAGCAACCGTTGCTTCTCGGGACAGGGAATTTAAAAAACTAACCGCCCCATTCCGCCCGCCTCTGAAGCTTCCCGTCACCATGGGTGGCCTGGCGCAGGGCAGGAACCGTGCTGAACCGAACGTCCGCTCTCAGAACGACACAGGGCAAACCAAGCCCAGGCCAATAGAACCTACCACGTATCCCTTCCTTTTACAGGTCAAGGCTTCGAATATATCGAGACCTGTCACCCAGTTCAAATCACCGCTTGTCAATCGGGTTCTCGCTACGGATACTCGCGCTGTCCGACTCACGCCGGCTGTGCAGGCACTCGAACGCAAGTTACAACTACTCAAGCGTGCGGTCAAGGTCAAGGAGAACAAGGAAGAGGAGGTCCTTGTCCGGCTCGCAGAAAAATGGACGGAAGCGGGCAGAGAAGTTGCCTACGATGTATGGGATGCTACCAAGGACGCTGGTGAGCTTAAAGAAAGAGCGACTTCCGGCTGCAGGTCACACGGCTGGGGAAGCGCAGACGACAGGAACGCACCCTGGGGCTGGGACACCAAACCCGAAGATGCCGGCGAAGAATCAGGCGTAGTTCCTGGGTCTTCCGACGTTCCTTTCTCTGCAGAACGATTTGCCTCTGAAGGAGAGGATGAGGACACCGGTCGTCACACTTTGGGAACCATGCTCCGCCAGCTTGGAATCGCTCCAGAGATATTTGGCTGGGACGACGACAAGGAGGCCTTCTCCGAATAGATGCGAGGATGATGTACTATATTGCCGTCTATTAATATTCTTGTAATTTGGAGTGATGGTAACTGGCTAGGGAGCTGTGTAATGCCTTCTAAGCATCACCGTCTATTAATGTAGCAATTTTTGGCATTAGCTGGACTTCGAAATCGTGGGCCTGGTTGCGTGTCTGTTCCTTGGCGCCAAAAGATTATCAGTTGAATAGAATGGTATTCCATGAATCATCTATAGCTGAGTGGTTGTTGAAACTATACACCAGTTGTTGAATGCGGGATATGTACGGTGGTCAAATCTAGTGATCTAGTGTGTATAGTCGTATCTGAAAAGGGACACATCAAAATCAGATGCTTCACGGCAATGAATCAGGACGCTCTCACTTCTTGAAGAAAGTCTCCGAGTCAGTCGGAGCACCCTGAAACAGTTTGTCAATGGGTAACAACACATTGGAAAATCGATACGGACGTCTCTTCGGGCCCCACGGGACTTGCGGCCTTGCCTCTCAAGCTCGCGGCGGTGTTCGCGATCTTCCTTGAGCCACTGCAAAGCGGTGCTATGCAACGCGGGGTTGTCCGTCGTTTCGGAAGTATTAAATGGCCAGGGCGTAGGTTCGGTAGAGAAAGAACCAAAGCGCATGTGCGCGACATGGGTCGGAAACTTCCCGAGACCGTCGTAAATGTGAGTGGCATCTATACGAATGCGAGGGGTGAGCTGGTAACGGTCGGGGGAAGTACCGACCAACACGCACAAAGGATGGTGGCTCCACGATTGATGCTGTCGTTCCGAAGAAAAGTTAGGAGATCATCGCGAACCAAGACATCTAGATCGACCGTGACCTGAAGAAGGAAATGAGCGCTCGGGGAATGCCAGACGGAAATTAACTGACTTCGTCGAGGAGTAAAATGTCCCAAGGAGCCATGAGCCCCATGCACAGTTGCACGCGGCGGCGTTCTCCGTCCGAAATGGTGTGCATGTGCCAGTCTAGGTCTACATCCAGGATGTCGAGCAGCTTGTCCCTGCGCTCCTTATGTCTATAGCCTCCGACAGAGTCTAGAAAGTGGGACACGAGGATGTCACTGCGGACCACGGGATTCATTGCCCTTAGCGCCGAAGGAGGGAAGGTCAGCACGTGGGCGGGCGCCGAGCGGAAGCTGAGCGGTGACGGACCATTCTGTGCCGAGAAAGGCGACGCCTGGGGGGGAATCTCTGAACACATCTCTGTCCTTGATACGCACATCTGCATTGCTGACGAGGCGCTTCCCTGCAAGGATTTGCAATAAGGTGGACTTTCCGGCTGGATGAAGGTAAGTCCCTTAATGTTTTAAAACCATCGATCAGAGAAACGTGTGAGGAAGTATACGGACCGCCGTTTGCTCCGACTATGATCGTTCTCGAGCCTGGGGGAAGGTGGAGGGAGACGTTGGACAGGGAGGGTTCGCTGGACGGATTGTGGCGGTATGTCAACCCGCGGACCGAGATTGCGTACTTGGTCGTGGTCTGAGACATGGCGGGGGAATAACAAAGTGCGTTCACACCGTGACAGGCACATCTCACAACTGAGGCCAACTACAAGAAGCTACTTTTGAAGTCGAGGCTTGGATAACAAGACCAGAAGTATTTACAAGATTTTTTTTGTAAGATTAGCAGGCGGAATTTGAGGATAGGATGGTGAAACAGTACCTTGACACAACTCTGTGGGAATTTTACCCAGTAACGAGGTCTTTCTCGTCGTCTCTGGACCAAACTTATATCACCTGCACATCCTCGTTCTTCTTCCCCACACTCGACAACACTTACGCTCCTTTCTTTCTTTCTTTCACGATGCATCTGGATCTCTTGCCTAGGGAGTGCGTGTCTTGCCCTGCGTATCCCCCTGCTTGCACTTGCTCTACCAACGAGAGCTGCATTCAGATCAGCCAGTCTGTAGTCTCCACTCCCCCATTTCTCTGATCTCATCAGCCCCCAGGTCCTGTACCGCTTGCCCAACCTTCACCTGTCAGCCCACCGTTAGTTCGTCAAGTAGCAACAGCGGTGGCAGCATTAGTTCCGGTGCACTGGCTGCCGCAATAGTTTCCGTATTGCTCGTTCTCATAGGCGCCTTGCTTGTATTTTTCTTCTACCGTCGCCAACGCGCACGTCAGGCTCAGGCTGCAGTCGCTGAGACCAAACCAGACGTCCCTGCCCCCGCAGAGGCCGTCCTCAACCGTCCTGATCCGTCGGAAAAAATCCAATCGCCCCCAGCAACGCCCACCAGTGCCACCCGACCGTACCCCTCCTCGGGCCGAAGCGTCGTTGACCTTGGCTCTCAGTCTAATAAACCTCGGTCTCATGTTTCCATTGCCTCTGCTCCCCCTCCAGCCTCCGCCGGCCCGCCCCCAGGTGATCCGTTCGACGACGGCCACTCCATTCAGACCACCTCGATAGCCACAAATGGCACCAACGTCATTCCAATTGCATTGGTTCCTCCGCCCTCTAGCCACCCGTCTTCCGTACGCTCAGATTCCGGCTCCTTCCCACCAAATTCCCCTGTCCGCCCTGCTCGTCCCACTGATCTTGTGTTGGAAACCTCTCGTGCTTCATTCGACACTCTAGACGAACCCTCGGCACGTTATGCTCAGTCTCAACGGTCAGGTGTATCAAGGGCTTCATACGGCTCTAACGCTAGTTACAGCAGTGACTTCTTGAATGAAGCTCCCATGATTATTACCACTCAGAGCGCCGTTCGACAGGTCGTCGGCAAAGTCAGGGCAGAAGTCATCCAAACATCAGGCACCGCAACTCCTGCCTCTCATTTATCTTCGGATAGCTTGAAGCCCCCTTCCGTCTCAACTCGTCCCCCCATCCGTTCACCTCTTGCGGCCTCTTCTTTTGGACCTGCAGACATTGTTGACGAAACCGACGAGGATATCTCTCCTCGTAGTGACCCTTTCGGAGATCAGCACGCATCCCAGCGGGGTTCCGATTCTGGTGCCCCCGTGCAATCAGAATCCTTGGTTGATGACGGCAATGCCACGGGGATCGACGCCAGGCCACCGAGCGCATGTTCCGATCAAAGGTCCCCGCATAGCGCTTCTTCTCCCAAATTAAATTTACCCACTCCTTCGGGTACACTTCAAGAGCAGCAGCAGCGTGCCTTGGCCCATGCTCAAGCTCAGGCTCGTGCTCAGGGTCTCGATAAATCTAAACGAATGTCAGGAACATCTATGGTTTCCACCGTTTCTACCCGCGCGGACTCGATTCTTGAATCGTTCCCCTTCGTCCCGCCATCTCCCATAGCCTCCCGTCCTGTTCGTTCACCGCCCCGTTCACCACTGAGCCAGCAGGCTCCGTCCGTGAATTTGCAGACCCCCTCGACCTTGGTGGGATCAGGCCTCATGTCTCCTCAAGCCGAAACCATAAAAGCAGACGATCCACTACCCCCGCTAGACCCTCCTCCCAGTCGCCGTATCTTGGGCATGTCGACGGGTTCTCAGTTGTCCACAGCGTCATCTGGACTTGGAAACTTCCCATTCCAAATAGACCACGGCGGAACGGAGGGTGCTCGTCCATCTTCAGCCTCCCAGCTTGGGCAGCGGGCCAGCCTGGACACACTGGCATTGATGAGTGACTTGTCGTCATATCCTCTGGGGTATGATCGGGATGATCACGATAGCCTTCCTCCTCTTCCGAAGAGCTAATCTTCATTTTCGATTTTCTTCTCGATTTTCTTTCGTCTCGTTCAAACGACAGCAACCAAGTGCTCGGTCTGGCTGGCCCGGCCAGCAGGTCGCTGTGTGTACTTTGTTTCACTGTACCCATTGCTTATGAACACTTTCTTGACCAGTACTCTACTATGATTCTGGCAATATTTTCGACCGTTTTCTTAGTCTTACCTGTTACTTTTACCCTCTTATTTCTGGTGAGACCACAAGATTTACTATTCTTTCCTTTGGATTGGGTCTTGTGAGGTTGGGGGTATTTAAGTATTTAAGTAGATGTTGGTTACGCCAGTCACGGTGTGACAAGGATAGAGTTATCAAAACTCGTGTTCACGTACATTGTCCTCGTCCTCGTCTAACTTGTTCTTGCTTAGCACTTTTGCAATGAACAAGGAGGCGCAGCAACTCGTTGAGATGGTGCGCTGTTTTGCTACACGCCTCGCCCAACTTCGACAACCGTAATTCATTGCTAACTACCAGGGCGCAACCGTTCCGCAAGCGCGGGCGGCCTTGCGCAAATACAAAGATGTCATGCAGGCAGCGGAGCGCATTTTCGATGGCGAGTTTGCGTGCGTGATAGACGGCGACGACGACGTGCGCATGGCCCCAGTTACTCCATCCGATCCAATGAGCCCAACACAAACCCCTTGTGCCACTGTACGCACCCATTATTATGGCTCGCCCTTCCCCGCCTGACGAATTTCAGACCCCAGAGCCTACGGATGGAGAGGAGGATCTTGATATGCAAGATAACGAAGACGATGGTAAGTCGTACGTAAAAACGTGCTGTTGGCGTGTGCTCATCAGCGACCCCTTAGTGGATGATTATATCGACTACGACTCCGATTACGAAGCAAAGCGAAATACAGGGGAGGTTGACCCATACGCAGGTAAGTGTGTTTTCACGACCGCGCGATCCCGCAGTTAAGCGCACAGCAGGCATCTTTTTCTCCAAGGATCGTCGCGAGGAAGTTATCGAAGTGGAGGAAGAGGCTGAATCCGCCGCTTTGCTAGGATACAAGGAACCTGTCAAACTCATGATGCAGGGCGACTGGATGAAAGGCTGTCCCGAGGGCAATGAACAGTCGTTTCTCTTTGCTCTGTATGACTTCTTGAGCAACAACGCATGTCCTTGTCCCCAATCTTGTGGTTACAAGCTCGACCGGAAGCGAAGCGATTTCTTTCCGCTTTTTGTGAGTTGCGATGGTATAGTTCTGATTTTCCCAGCTTACCTTGCTTTTCACAGCCCGAGTTCCCAAACTACATCGAACATCTGCGTCGCAATGTGAAACGGTCGTGTCCCAGCTGCAACATAGAGTTTTGTTTCGCATGTGGTGAAACGATTAATCCTGGAAATAGTCACCCCGGTAGATCCATCGACGTCAGCTTGTTTCATTGCTCGAACCTGCAGGGAGTTGTACTTGGCGTTGGCCTTGCGATGTTGGAAACGACATTTGCGGAGCAAAGACGCCAGTTGGGGGACGACCAAAGCCATGCTGCTTCAAAGACAAAGACGAGCAAGAAACGTAAGATGGATGTTCACCCTCATTTGTCTATTCCCATCGGGGATGACGACGACGACGACACATATTACATGTCCTTGCCGGTCGGGAAGAAAGCGCGAGGTGGTACAGGATACGCAGGTGATGGTCGGGAGGATGTGAGTGGTTCAACTCAGTCTCACCGATCTCACGACTAAAGAATCCCAGACTTCTGGGCAACTCGAGGCGCAAGCTCAACAACGTTTCAAAGACGAGAGAATCGGTTCGCTTCTCTCTCAAATACGTGTCTATCTTCCCTCGCTCCACAGGGAAGGTGGAGGCCTAACAAGCGATTACATGGTCCATCCTACCGCCCTAGCACATCTTCGCAGGCGCTTCAACTTCCTTTGCTCGACTCTCCTTCGGAACGACTCGCTTTCGGATATGTCCGATCGAGCTATCTTGTACTTTGAACTATTCGAGTGGCTTGAAGTGAGTAGTTTCCCTTTGGAGAATTTTGCGTTTACATTTTCTCTCTGATCAGACCATCTCCAATCATGAAGCGTTGGCAAGCATGATGGCAATGCCTATCATGGTGGCAGGATCGATCAAAGCTATCGCCCCGAAGAAAGTTGCCAAAGGCAAGTCAGTGATTCGAGAGCGCACCATTGTCTATGAGGGTAGCGCGGGGCCTCGTGAGCTGCTCGAAGCTATCGTGATACAAGCCCAAGCTGCTATCAAGGGGCTGGAGGGCATTAAGCCAATAGAACCCGAAGAAGAGGAGATGACAGAGGAACAGAAACGGATGACGACAGACAAGGGAAAGGGCAAGGAGAAGGAATCGTCTCCGCCATTATCGGACGAGAATCAGAAGTTACTCGCATTCTGTCAACGAATCCTGATGACTGCGAACGCTATCGATCGTTCCTTGCGAGAGACAAAGGGTGATGCCTTTGTTGACAGGTTGCACGCATCCTTACCCAGGATCACGAATTCTTCGGCGTTCGATCATGCATCATTACAAGTGGGCAACACTGAAGAAGAGCGGCGCAAGGCATATGTTGACTGGGCGACGCAAGTACGATTTGAATATTGCGACCTTTCCCTGCCCCCTACAGAGTCTATAGGAAACGGAAACGAAGACACACTACCGCATTACAAGTTCTTCTTCAATAGTGAAGCGAGGATGCTCGCCAACTCAGAGATTCCAAAGCGCTCTCTCGCCATTGCAAAAGAGGTAGTGAGAGTCGCAATTTCAGGCACTGGCAATTGACGATCTTTTTCATTCCCAGCTTGCTGTGTTGACGACGAACCTTCCTGTCGCCTGGGATTCGTCAATATTTCTGAGAGTAGATGAGAATCGTGTAGATATTATCAAGGCACTCATCATCGGTCCAGAAGGAACACCGTAAGTCTCCGTCCACTGTCTGTTGAGAGTCGTTGACGACCGTTCCGATATGTAGATATCAGGATGGGTGGTCTGTGTCGACTTGGTTTACTTCTCATCACGCCTTCTGAAAATTTGCAGTTTCTTGTTTGACATATTCCTCGGACCGAGTTATAATCAATCACCCCCCGGTGTCAAGTACATGACGGTAATTTCCAATATGAATTGCGTCGATGCTGTCTGACCTGTGTTTTTCTTCGCTTCAAGACAAATGGAGGCAAATTTCGCTTTAACCCTAATCTTTATGCGGCAAGTATACTTGAACGTCGTGTTCGCATTGACTAATTCCCACTAGGATGGCAAAGTGTGTCTGTCACTCCTTGGAACCTGGTCCGGCCCTGGTTGGATATCAGGTCGATCGACATTGTTGCAGGTACGAATTACTGACTGGGAGTCTCTGGGCTGGCAACAACTTGCACCTTAGGTTCTTATCTCCATTCAATCCATGATTTTGTGCGACGAGCCCTACTTGAACGAGCCAGGATGGGCTAACAGTGGAGGCACACCCCAGTCGAAAGCATGTGAGTTGACCGTCGTAATCAGTGGATCGAGTCTTTACTTAGTTGCTGTAGATTCAGCGAATGTGAGACGAATGGTTATAAGGACGGCTGTAAGTGTCTCGTTGCTGTTGGTGGACGCCGTTCACAATCCGCCGCAGATGTTAGGGAGCTTGAAGACTCCTCCTGAGCCGTTTGGGGATGTTATTCGCACTCATTATCGACTGAAAGCGCAAGCTATCTCTGCTCAGCTGGATAAATGGCTCGCGCTGGATGATGGAAAGCCGATATCAGGCGACGCGTTCAATGCCTCAGGGAGAAGCGATTCCAGCTCGAGCTCTAGCGCGTTTAAAAAGGATGTAGAGGAGATGCAGAACCTTTTGAAACTTCTGCAGGATGGTACGATGGAGTACTAGTAGTAGGTATTTAACAATACCACGGTATCATGTGATTGTCAAGTTTTTGAGTAGAGTAGGAAGACAAGACAAGACAATTGTTCTTTCCACTACTCCGAGCCAACGATGCATTTGAGCGACTCTGCTCTCCACGCCCTCGCCGGTGCCGTCGGTGGAATGGTCGCAATGTCGGCAACCTAGCAAGTTTTCCGAGCCATTACTACGCTTTTGTTGACTTTGTCCCTGGCACTAGCCCCCTGGTCGTCCTCTCAACTCGTGCAGCGATCATCACGTCCAAGTCTGATGACAAGGTCCCCTTCGTGCAATCATTGAGTTCGTCCTTTGACATGAGCCAAGGCCTTTACACAGATACTGGACATCATTAAACGAGAAGGTGTTCGCGGCCTGTATAGCGGGCTCAGTTCCAGTTTGGTTGGCATAGCAGTCACGAACGGGTGAGTCCCTCCTTTCCGTCCAATTTTTTTTTTCACGGTTTTCGTCACTAGGATCTACTATTACTTTTATGAGCGTTCGCGCGGTCTCCTCTTGAATGCAAGGGCGGGGAGCAAAGCTCTTAGTACCATCGAGTCTATGCTAGCTGGTCTCATTGCAGGTACGTTTACGCGGTTTCGTTCTGTCATGGCACTAACGTTTGCTGTCCGTTTGTGCTCACAGGCTCTGCGACGACCATCATCAGTAACCCGATCTGGGTCGTCCAGACGTCACAAGCGGTTCATAGTGCCAGCGGCCCCGCAGACGCGTCGTCCATACGACCCAAAAAGCTCGGCGCGTTCGAGACGATCAATGCTATCCTAGCCAAGAACGGACCTGCCGGGTTTTGGCGGGGCATCGGCCCTGCACTCGTTCTGGTCATCAACCCTGTCATCCAGTACACCGTATTCGAGCAGCTCAAGAATGCATTAGTTAGAAACCGCCTAGCGACGATGAGACGCGGCGCCGTGCGCCCGCAGGGTCCTGCGTCTGCGGTGCTCAATGACTGGGACTTTTTTATGTTGGGGGCTGTGTCGAAGCTCGGTACGTTTCCAATGCGCATGTGAGGAGTGACATTGTTGACGTCGAGTAGTCGCTACTGGGATGACATATCCGTACATGTGAGCGGACCGAGCGTCGTGTTTGCCGAGTCGATGGCTGACGCGTCGACTCCTTTTCTTGAAGCGTCGTCAAGAGTCGATTACAAGCTGGACACGAGCGCGCTGAGCGGTACAAATCAGCGCTTCACGGGCTCCTGACGATCTTCAAGGAGGAAGGGCTGGAAGGGCTGTATGGTGGTGCCCCAAGCAAGCTCCTCCAGAGCGTGCTCACGGCTGCCATCCTCTTTGCGGCACAAAAGAGGATATACGACTTTACCAACAAGGTGACGAGGCAACTTTCTGAACGGTCGGTGTGGGACTGACGAGTTGGATTGCACTCAGACTGTCTTGTCGTTGAGAAAGGCCAAGATCTGATAGAATAGACAATTTGTAGCATTAGCTTATTCGTTATTTGCAAGGGTTATCGTAGTACTCCTTGATGCCTCCACCGCTCCGTCTCAACGCAGTCGCGTTCATCTCGCCCCAGAATCATCCCATCCTCGTGCGCACCTTTCAAAAAGGCCAAGATCTCAAATATCACTATGTCGCTCACACGAGCTTAGATGTCATCGAAGAGCGCCGTCAGTTCCCGCGCCGTCCGTTCCACGCCCGACGCTGACGTCTCCGCCTCAGTATCGACTGGAACCAGCGGGGCCAACAGTCCCGCCAAACCAGCCACCACCCTCACGGACAGCTACCTCGGGCTGCTGTACGCGATGGACGACGTCGCTGTGTACGGCTACGTCACGCCGCTGAGGGTCAAGATCGTCCTCGCACTCGCACTGACAGACGCGGTCGTCCGCGATGCCGAGATCATCATGGTTCGGTTGCCCGTGCCTCTTCCTTCTTCTTTATCCCCTTCGTTGACTCTATGCAGGCATTCAAGGCCATGCACATGGCTCTCTATCACGCCGTTTCGAATCCGTTTTCGAAGCGCGACGTCGCGGCCGAACACGCCGCACACGACGAGCAGACGCCCTATCTCACCGTTGGAAGCGCGCGTTGGAAGACGTTTCGAACCAAGGTGGACGAGGTCAGCAGAGCGTTGGGAAATCAGATGTCGTGAATGAAATGAAGGAAGAAAAAAAAGTGCAATATTGTCCATCTCTATGAGGAGAGTCCCCCGACTGGTTCCCATGCACGTCGTGGTCTGGCGGCTCTCCAGCCAACTCCCAACGGTCCACAGACGCTGCTCTGCATCCTGGTTTCATGACCGGGAGCTGGAACCGATATGGATCGTCTCCCTCCAATGACTCAGACTCACAAAGCTCGCCGGGTTTGAGACAGATACGGGGAGCACATCCTGAGATACATGTGAACTTCAATCAGCTATATAATACATGCTTCTGAGGTCGCTATATGCCCAACGTAGCTCTGTTGAGTTGGTCTACGGCTTCATTCGCTTCTTGGGCCATCGCCCTCACTATACCGTCTTTATCTGTCGAAGCAATATATCCCAGCGTGACTTTTGCTCGTTTGAGCAGCGCAGCTGGTAACTTCTCCACTGTCATCCCGTCATATATTGCGCGAGTGAGTTGGTGCAAAAGCAAGGTCCAAAAGTGCAGCGCGGCACGTCGCAACGGTGGCAGTTTGGGGTCAACCGCGGTGGGTTGCGAGTCGAGGGCCTCCTTCTCTTCGTGTTGCTCTGTCTTGCCATTGCCTTTGGACGGCGATTGCCCAGTCGGAACCATTTCGACTTGAAGGACATCGATCATATCCGCAGCCAGATCACTGGTGTAATGAAGCACTGAAACTGCGCTAGTTCTGACGCACTGGGCGAGGAGTGAGATGGCAGAGGTCCGAAGAACGGTTGGAGCATAGCTTGAGCGGAAAACGGAGACAAGCTTTGGGACGGTGGCGTCCGCTGTTGTCGATTCATGTATAATGCGAGTTAGCCACGCTACCGTCGACCTGGCTCAGACGTACCATAGATACCGAGTGCGTCCCCGCACCGTCTGATGACCTGACCCAGAGCCTCGCCCACACGAACCTTTGTATCTACTTCTTGCTTCGACAGCGTGCCCACGGAAGAGGGGGAGATTTTGCGTGTGTACGTCTCGAGTAGAGTTCCCAGCACCTCTCTTCCGAACGCATCGACCATCGCGGAAAGACCTTGCACGGCGTTGAAAAAGATATAAGAATCATCGTCTTGCACAGATTGCATGAAGATGGACATGATAGCAGGTACAAGCGCTGCATCGGCCGGAGGGGCGGACGCACGAGGACGAGATGACACGAGTTGCCTCAATAATAGCAGGCCATGGGCTCGGACGGGAAGGATTGGGTCCTGGAGAAGCTTCAAAGCTTTTTGGTAAATCTCTTGTGGGTCATCTTCTCTTTTCTGTGGTGTTGGCCAGGATGTCGAACTAGACGCAAGCCGAGCAGTCATCACCATTCGAGCTTCTCGAGCCGAGGCCCTAATAGATTCGGATGGATCGTCAGAAAGAGGCTCAAGAAGTGAGAATATATCAGTGAGGGTGGGAGCATTACGAGCAGATAATTCGGGATTAACTGGGCATGTGGTCAGTCGTGTTCGGACTGCAGCGTCCTGTACATCCCCATACCTTCCAATGTCGCAAGGAGTAAATTGACCGCGGTGCCAGTCATGTTGGTTTCAGCTCTATCGTTGCCCGACTCTCCTTGCTCGTCGTCGCTGTCACTGTCTCCATGATCATCCGTCTGTTCTACAATCTTTAAATCCTCCAGTCCAAGGCCCCGGCGTGAACGTCCTGCCTTGTTCGGGGTTGAGATATTACTTTCTACTTCGGACTCGAGGGCATGCTTTATGAACGACAATATGTGTTCGGGTTTGCGAAGGATGTTGGTACGAGACGATTCGTCGGTGAGCTGAGTCTGCATCTGGATAATCAACTGAAGGTACAGCAAGGCTCTGACAAGGATTAGTCCACATATCGAGGGCAGTGATATCTGCGTACCTTGACGGGTCAGCATCTTGATCGGCGCCCACTGAATGGTAAGCCTCGAGGAGCTTGACAAATAACTCCGAAGCCATATCGAGCCGATCCAGTGACCTGGCGTATTGTACGAAATGTGTGGGGTCTGGGTAAAGATCCAGAAGGTTGCTTGTCCCATCGATACTTTCTGGAATAAGAAGGACGGGCTTTGTGGTCCTGCTTAGGGTTATGCATAGATGTAGAGCGCGAAAATAAAAACGTACGGTGGTGCACCATGTTTGATGTTACCGGAGATATCCACATCCCAATAAATACGCTCGCCCTGGATGATGGACCAGAGTGTGTCGATGCAGTCTTGAGGCTCCACCACACGTCCCCAAGTTGCGAGTAAACCCCTGACTGATTCCTTGAGGACGGGATTGGATGTCTTTGTCATATCCAAGTGAGACATGAGCGCATACAAGGCAGGCACAATTGGAGACAAGACACGCGTGATAAAGACCGGAGAAGGATCTGTATTAAGTAGGAGAATGGTGAGCATAGACAAGGCTGTCGTTGGACTGGGTGGTGCCCTCGCAGCATGAGGTTCTTGTTGAGAGCGAGTCGCGTTCGAAGGGTAAAGAAATGGGTGATGAATAATAGGTGAGAGGAAAGAAGAGATCAGTTGGAAATGAATAAACTCGGGGTCCAGGATGCGAGAAACACAAAATGAAGCAGCATGCTTGTATGCGACGGGCACATCATCGGATAACAATTCCATCAGACGAGGAATGATGATCACAAAGTATTCCTAGAATACGAAGGTTAAATGTGGACATGTGATTACAGCGGGTTTCAAACCTCTGGCAGAAGGCTCGCAGGTACGGCCATGAGAATATCGGCGATGCGCTCGTACTTTTCCAGCTGTGGACAATCTGAGCCCTCTTGTTCGCCAAAGACTGCGGCAAAGAGAGCTCGGACCCCCCCTGAACGAAGGAGGCTCTGCGTGAGCAAAGAGGAGCAAACTTTGCGAACGTGAGAGGGGGGTGGGGGAGAGGTGGACAGTACAGCACCAAGATCGGTCATGATCTGGGACAAAGGGAAGCTTTACGAGACGGTTGAGAACGATGTGTGCATATATGCAACGCATATAGACGCACAATTCCAAGAGACGGAGGACAAAGGGACGCAGAGCATGGTGAGGGGATGGATCGTGAGGGCATAGTGACTTGGGCAGCCACGCAAGGGCTACGGAGGCCCTGAGGAGATCGGGAACGTGTCTGTGAAGGATGGTTGTGGTGATGAGAGTTCGGGGGGGTTGCACTTCGACGCCGCGGGGGAAGAGAACGGACATGAGAGAGGACAGCAACGTTGATAGGTCTGTGACGTAGGCGGGAGGGGTCGGACGATGTACGGCCCACAAAGGGACCAAATGTGCAAGCAATGGGTTGGTGCCCCATTGGAAGAGGAGAGCAAGGAGGGACCTCAGAACGGCGAGATCGCGGGTGCCGATCGCGGGGGGATCTTGACCGTCGTGGGGCCCAGTGTCGAGAGTACGCTGCACGCGTGCGACGAGGTCAAGTGCACAGCGGGCGGTCTCGCGGCGGAGGGCGGGAAGGGAGTTGTCTGTGATGTTGGGAGGCTGCTCGGCGAGCGTGGCGTAGTAGCGGAGGACGCGACCGCAGAGGGTGTCGGCGTCGGCGTTAGTGTCGAGGGGCAGAATGTCGGCGGCGGCGTCGAGGGGGTACATGAACGCAAGTCACGGGATCAGGAAAGATAGAAAAACCGATTGAGAACCAATTTTGGCTCGTCGACGGCGATGAGCAAACTCAACGCGACTGCGTTCGAATTCGTGCCAGGACGGCCCTTTGCGCTCCCCAAGACACAGGCTAATCCCCCTCAGACGATCTCCCTCAACATCGGTTCATCAAAGCCCCCGCCATCGACACCTGTGCCCGCCCCCGCCGTCGCTGCACCAGCCGTCTCCGCTCCGAGTCAGCCGTCCCCCGCTCAGTCCCATCCGGGATCGCACTCCTCCTCTCCCGCCCCTCCCACGTCCAAGAAGATATTCTCCACAGAGAAATCAAAATCGGATACCAACACCGTCGCACGCGAGGTACGGTCCGTCGCAGATGAGGCGGTTCTCAAGGATCTCTTTGGTGATGGTGATTGTTCATCTCGTCCCCCTCCCGTTCGATTCCTCACATCACCCCAGCAAAGGAACATCTCAATGTCGTCTTCATCGGTCACGTAGACGCCGGAAAGAGCACCCTCGGCGGTAACTTGCTCTATATCACCGGCACTGTCGACAAAAGAACCATGGAAAAGTATGAACATGATGCAAAGGAAGCCGGAAGGGAGACATGGTATCTCAGCTGGGCCCTCGACTCCACCCCACAAGAGCGCAGCAAAGGCAAGACGGTCGAGGTCGGTCGAGCTTACTTTGAGACCCCTTGCCGTCGCTATACCATCCTCGACGCCCCAGGACACAAAACATACGTCCCTTCCATGATTAGTGGCGCAGCCCAAGCTGACGTCGCAGTCCTCGTCATCTCCGCTCGCAAGGGCGAGTTTGAGACTGGTTTTGAAAGGGGTGGACAGACGAGGGAGCACGTCATGCTCGTCAAAACCGTTGGTGTCTCTAAAGTTATCGTCGTCATCAACAAGATGGACGATCCTACCGTAAACTGGGATGTGGGCCGTTACAACGAAATAAAGGACAAGCTCGTCCCCTTTATCAAGGTCTCCGGCTTCAACCCAAAGGACATCACATTTATACCTATCTCAGGCTTTACTGGCATGAACCTCAAGGATCCCGTCCCTCCATCAACTTGTCCCTGGTGGAAGTATGTCACATTTTCTTTTTTCCCCTCTTTCCCCCTCATCGTTGATCATATTCAAGAGGGCCTACCTTACTCGACCATCTCGACAATATTCCCATGGTTAATCGAAATATCAACGCTCCCCTTATGATGCCCATATCGGAAAAGTACAAAGATATGGGTGCAATCGCAGTTGGCAAGATCGAATCAGGCCATATGCGGAAAGGAGATGCTCTCATTCTCATGCCCAACAAGGCCCAAGTCGAAATCGCTGCGATCTACAACGAAGTGGAAGAGGAGATATCTCAAGCCATGTGCGGGGATAACGTACGAGTCAGACTACGGGGAGTCGAAGACGAGGATATAAGCCCCGGTTTCGTGTTGTCAAGCCCAAAGAACCCCGTGCATTCCGTACGGCAATTCGAAGCCCAACTGGCCATCCTGGAACACAAGAACATTATCTGTGCCGGATATTCGGCCGTTATGCATGTTCATACTTTGTCAGAAGAAATCACGCTGCCAGTGCGTTGTTCTTGTTCTATCCTTGTCACCACAATGACACATCACTTCCAGGCCCTATTGCATTACTTTGACAAAGCAACCGGACGCAAGTCTAAGAAGCCACCACAGTTCGCCAAGAAAGGTAGGTGACCAGTTGTGTTATAGCCCCTGTCGCCATACTGATTACGTAATTCAGGTCAGAAGATTGTAGCCCTGGTTGAGGCGCCTCTTCCAGTTTGCGTCGAAAGGTTTGTCGACTATCCTCAGTTGGGGCGCTTCACTCTGCGGGACGAAGGTGCGATGCGCACGGTGTCGTTATGAGCCCCGGGTCACTGATTTTAAAAATGTATAGGGCGAACAGTCGCCATAGGAAAGGTGATTGCGGCGACATAGTATAGAGCGATGATGTGTTGACTGACGATTACTCTCAAGGTCACAAAGTTAATTGATGCTGATGACCGTTCAGACGAACTTGCAGACGGTGTATCAAACATGGCTATTTCTTCTGCGGGTGCGTGAAATGGTGCAAGGGAATGATAGTCAACGACTCGTCTTGGGGGGTTCATGCACATGCTTCGGGAGGTTTACATAGATAATGGTGGCGATGCAGACGGTAGAACTACGCACCACATTCTAGTTCAAGTGTCATGCATCGGCCATTGCGCCGGCAAAGAAGAGAACTTCATTCGCAATAGCGGTTCGGGATAGCACGCTAAAGGCAGCAAAGACAGTTCCGGATACGTAAAGTCGGAGTCACCTCCAATTCGGCTTGAAGGTAAAGATACATCATCGAGTGCGATCTCGGTCATTGTGGATTCAAGTCACGGTTTCACTTCGTTAATTGTGGCGGTAATAGCTCATCCACACCCGGGCCTGTCCAACGTAGACCTTCAACAAGAATAACAAGGCTCATGACCGTGACCAGGTGAGCGAGGCTGAATCTCCTCGGACAGTGGACCTACTAGTACAAGGCTATTTTTAGGGGGTCATTATTTTGTTTAGGTGCATTGATGTGTGAGGATGTGGGTCGACGGTGCGCACAGTCAAGACGTGGTCATGTTCGTTCATATTACGCGGAGAAAATCCGGATAAAATGAATCACCTGAACTTACGTGGAACCGGCAGTTTTAGCGGTTGGGATGACATTTCCCGCTCCCACTTATTCATGAGTCTGTAGCCATATTTCAGGGTATGTGTCTTTCGTGAGTCCCACGGGCTACTACCCTTTTATAATAGAGCAGGAATCCAACAGTAGGCGTCGAAACTCTCTTAACCTCTCTCACTCCTTACATTCCTAATACATCCAATGGATTCTGCTCTGCAGATAAACTTGGAGAACCTTCGGCTGAATAATTATTCTTCCCGTGGGTTCATTCTTATCTAAACACACGTACTTCTGTCTCTGAGTCGAAGTTGCAGTTGTGATCATCACTGTCATCGTTTATGATTATGGTAACCCCCTCTTGCATATGTTCAATCACATTTGTTCTAACTCCAATATTTCTAGTCCTCACACTTCCGAGTGAGGTATTGTGGCTCAAATTTCATTCAAAAATTATGCACAACCTCACTCTGACCGATGACATGGCCAGATAGAATACATCTGGGTTCGAGAACAGCATTTTTCCAAAATGATAATGTTTCTAATGTGAAACTGGGATCACAGAACAAACCTTGGACCCTAGTCTCCACACTCTTTGTTCTCGTGCGTTAAAACCCAACCCACTACTATCACCGTCATGACGACACCGCCGTACGGTAATTACAATGTACAGATCCGATATCTCGGACTCTGTAGCTTCATGTGCATTCTGGGTCGTCTTCTGTCATTTATCCGATACTAATTCGCTTTGGGTTCGTCAGAATCGATTCCTTGGGTATGTCCAGGACTCCCACTGCGGGTTGCGTTGGAATATACTAATTGGTACATTTGAAAGAAGTGTCTTCCTTTCTACCCGTTTCTGAAAAAGTGAAAATTTCCTCATTTCCTCCTTCGCCGACCACTGACTCACGGTGATGACCTGCAGCTGTGAGTATCCGTCTTTATTACTTTGTCGGAACTTAGTTCATACTGCATCGTGCCGATTAACAGTTGTAAGTATTCTTTCCTGTCGTTTTGCATGTATGCTGGGTTGAAAAAACATGATTACAAGGTGGGGTCCTCAATACCATCAGTCTATGGACAATCTTTGTGTATATTTGCGCCGCTGATCGTGAGTGCCGTATCCAAATGTTGATTACTTGTATAACAAAGCGCTGATACAATATTACATTGGTCACAGTTGTAATGATCCTACGCCTATGGGCGATGTACAATCGATCAAAGATAATCCTCGGTATACTCCTTACTTCCTATCTCGGGCAAATCGTTTCGTCGACTATTGCAAACATTGTCTACAGCAATCCAAAGAATTTCGTAGGCATGCATAAGCCAGTGTCAATAAGCGATGTACCACACTAATGAGACCTTGCACAGTAATTGTCACTCGGGTTTTGGATCTATCGCTCTGCTTGCTGTATCCCACCTCTGCTAGCTGGGATAAGGCGACTAACCTCTCGCAACTGGTGCATGCAGGAGTAATGTGTACATTATTGATCATCCAGTTTACGATCCGCTCGGTTTGTATACACAGAGCTACAAAACAGTGGCAACTCGGCCCATTTATTAAGCTGCTGGTCGTGGAAGGAATGGCTTACTTTTTTGCGTTTGTCCTTTCTGCTTTGTCTGCTGTAATATAGATATGGGGCTAACATGTATGTTCGCAGCATGCTGATGTACAATCTTGTCTACGCTCTGGCTGAATTTGGAAATCTTTCAGGGGCAAGTTCACAAATTGTGCCTCTATTCCTTGTGGAATATGTTCCTATATCCACACTTACCCCTCGATTCGTCTTGAGTATGCGGGAAATGTATTCGCACAGTGTTTACGGTGGAAAAGGGCATGGGATAGATACAGGATTTGGCTTAACAGCCTTATCTAGCCACGGGGTGAGCCGTTCGGCGATCGTGTTTCTGGACGGCGAGGAAAGAGAGGATTTGGAGCTATAGAGATATAGAGGAGAGCATTGATTTATTTTGCTAAATGATTATTCCTTTTCTCTAAGTGAAGACTTGGCTTAGTCGATGGTCATTTTGAACTGGGTTGCATCCAAAACGCATCTCGGACTTTAGTCTTGCCGTGTCATTGATTATCTTGCAGGTGCTGCCAGTGCCCGTAAGGTATGTAGCCGATTCGCTTCCGCGGACCTAAGGGTGCTCGAAGGATGATAAGGAGTCGCATACGTGGATAACGTTGTTCCAGACGTGAACGTTGCGATCTAAATTGGGGCGCCTTCCCAGTGGCCGGAGGCGTCCAATTAGGCCGAGCTCGCGGCTGACCTAAGTATCTCTACAGCCAACTCTCTATGGCCAATACCATGCGCAGACTCAGCCAAAGTGTGTTGTCCAAGGTGCGCCGGACAAGGAGTGACGGTGAGTAGTACATACTACGTCATTGTACATGGGACTGACAAGAGAATAGAACCGGGTGCGGTGGACAGCCTACATGGACAGCGGGTGGGTACATCGATATCGACGAGCATTAAAGACGATGGAAACATCGAAATCGATGTTCAAGAGGAGATATGGTCTGTCAAGTTTCTCCCCGACGGGAAGCATGTCGTGGGCGCAGGAAAAATTCGACAGTGGCGAGTGGTGGATGGTAAGAGAGTGGGCAGGTCGATGGACACTGGAAGTCTTGTTGGAGACGTGGCCGTTTCACGGGACGGAAAGTGGATCGTGGCTGGGTCTTCGAATGGGGAAGTGACGGTGTGGAACGCGACGAGCAACGACAAGAAAGTCGGGTTCAAAGCGCACAGCAAAGATGTGTATGCGGTGGACATCTCACCGGACTCGATAAGAATCGCAAGCGCATCGGCGGACTATATGCTTTCTGTCTGGTCACTTTCAACTGGTCGGAGACTGCTTGGCCCATTTCAACACGACTGGGAGGTGTCAACGGCCAAGTTTTCCCCCGACGGACGATTCATCGCAACTACCACATATCATCGCGAGTCGGTCCGTCTCTACGACACTCAGGCTGGTAGCGATGATCACCTTGTCCGTCAATTTTCAATTTACGTCAGTAGCGGAAAGAATGGAAGCCTTACCTGGACAAGCGATGGCAAGAAACTGTTTGTGCTATCCAATGAACGCAGCATCCACTGTCTCGACGTGGATACAGGGACAACACTCTCACAATGGAGCACAAGCGACGATAGCCGTCTCGATTATATTGTACTCACACCCGACGACAGGTTCATTGCAGCCTCCGGATTTTCGTCGTTGTCAGTCTGGGATGCCACGTCCGAGTCTAGCCAAATCCTTGCGACAGTCAAAATGCCTTCCTCCATGTTTGTCTCACCCATAGCCATCTCACCAAACTACGACATCGTGATCGCCCCAGAGAAGAAAATTAAGCTTCAACATCTTTTCGATATCCTTCCCTCACACTACCGCGACAACGTGAGTTTCATGGCATCTATCAAATGTCATTACAGTAATAACTCTCAAATAGATTCCCGTGGAGCCAGGACCCCAACACTCGAAGCCGGACAACGCCAACCCCGGAAACCCGGTGGAGTCCACACATGTTCGGAATGCAATCCAGGGTGTGTTTATTAGCCGACTGAATGGCCCGTGCCCTGACTCTTCGTCAGAAACGAGCATTCCGAGCCTAGAGGAAATCATTGGCGGACTGCGTGCACAGCTAGCTTCATCCGTCGTTTGTGCACAGTATGATGGCGCAAGTGCGTTCTTACTGTCTTTATTCACACCTCGTTGACAGTCGCGTCTCAAGATATAGAGACTCAATTGGATGAGACTATAGTGGATCTAGGGAAATCTGCTCAAAGACTCCACCACCAGCTTGCTATAGCCAACGAAGAAAATGGGGTCCTCAGACGTGCTCGAGAAGAAAACTCCAGTGCGTCCACTCCATGCATACTCCTACCTTATTAATATCGACGGTCACCTGTCAACATGCAGCCGATCAATCCAAGGCGGTCAGATCACTACGTGCAGACCATTATGCCCTGAAAAAAAGTTCCGGTGTGTTTATTATCAGCCTATCCAAGGGTCCACTGACCTGTTTGTGCCATCGACAGCACAAAAAATAGCCAGGCTCGAGAAAACTGTCCGAGATCTCACTAACCAACTTGCTGTGTCACGACACATACATCAACAGAGGCATCAATGTGAAATAATGCTTGCCGGTGGTTGCATATATGATGCCGTGGAGCGGCTTCTCGAGATTATCGGCCGTATAAATAAGGATCTGCAAGACGACGAATTGATCGTGAATTGGCTAGAAGGTGAGTCTCTCTACGATATGTTGTAGCATGTATATTTACACCCTGCCATCAGATTTCAGGATCCAATGTATATCACGGCTTCAGGCCATTGGAGAAGAGACGTCAAGTGCGGAGAATTATGTCGACGCGTTCTCAGCCTACTCCGCCATGTTATCACTCACATCATCGCCTCCCAGTACTCTATTGATGGGATGGGCAAGAGCAGGGCTTCACGGTAATTCAGCCAATGAGGTTTTGGGAAGCACAGACAAGGTATGATGCGGTTTCCTTGGCCATTTAGAACAGCTTGACAGTTCTCGTGTTATTCAGTTGAGGCTTCCAAAGTTTCATCTTTATCGGGCAGTCTGTGATGTTCTTGAAGAAGACGATCGTATTACGGAAGCGATTGAATGCTTCCAAAAGATGAAGAATGATCTGTTAGAGGAGATCCATACCTTCGATGATCGGTCGCAGTGGGAGTTCAGTGAGTAATTGTGCTGGTAACGTGAAGAGCGATGTCAAAATCTCGCCAGATTTCCAACGGCGTTGCGTCCAAAAGCTTGAGAACCACGCTGAAACGGCCATGGTCTCTAAGGACCATGACATGGCTATCGGATACTATTCGAGCGCGCTCTCGCTCAACCCGACGAATATCAACAACATTATTGTCGAGTGTTGTAAAGCGCGAACAGGTTTATTAGGGGAGGAGCTCGTCAAAGTTAACCAGGTATAAAATCGACTTCCATATTACGCATTGTAGTTGACGACTTTCAGGTCATTGAACACGACTCGTTGAACTACAAAAGTTACAATCGGAAATACTCTATATTGCATAGCATGGGCCGCTACAAGAAAGCATTCAGTGCATTCGAGATAATGCTGTTAACCATGAAGAATTCGGTGGATCCAGAAATCTGTGGTGAGCCCGTCGGATCTAACATGCTTGAAAACACAAACTTACGTCGTTTCGGTATCAGAGCTTCGAAGTCGATATCTCGACGCGACTCCACTCATCCGAGAGGTTGTCGATGACACCATCCGTGACATACCTCGTGTGCTCATCGACGTTGTCACTGGTCGTCTCTATGACAAAACACAGCAAGCCACCGCGTTTGAAGAACTCTTGATCTTCGATGAACTTCGGTCTGCAATGACTACCCATGCTCGCGTGGACCATACACGCATCAAGCAAGAAGTCGAGAAATTCTATCAATATGTCATGTTCTCACATAGGTGGCAACCTCCTGAGCCGACATTCCAGATGGTCGAAGACATCTCGATCTCTGGGCTACCTGAATCCCCCACAACTGAGAAGCTCATCCATTTCTGCAATGTTGTCCAATCTCACCGTTTCCGTTGGGCATGGAGCGATACGTGCTGCGTCAATCAGGCAGACAAGGGGGTTCAACAAGAATCTGTCATCGCCATGTTTCGGTGGTACAGTCGTGCAGCACTCACGATCGTTCATCTCCTCGGTATACTCTCTGAGTCTCAACAAGAAGGCGATCTTTGGAAAAGCATCTGGAACACTCGCGGGTGGACGTACCAAGAATATGTTGCTTCAAGGGTGATTCAATTTTACACAGAAGATTGGAGACCATACCTTGGTCTGGACATATTTAATCACAAGGAATCCCCCATCATTCTCTCCGAGATGGAGCAAGCAACGAAGTTTGCCATGGACAAACTCACCACACTTGAGCCGGGATTGGATAGGGCGCGTGAGAAGCTATACCTTGCAGCGAAACGCCACACGACTCGAGAAGAAGATATTGCGTACTCACTATTTGGAATCTTTGATGTCTCACTCCCGGTCATGTATGGCGAGGGCAAGCGAGCAGTCCGTCGCTTCCTCGAGTACATCCTGACACAGTCTGATGATGTCACACTTCTCTCTTGGACTGGAAGCTCAGATAGCACTACCAAAGGCTACCTCCCCTCCGATCTTACTGTATATGACCAAATTCTGCCACCGCACGTCCCCCCAGCCATAGATGCTGCCGAGATGAATCTGATGGTAATGGACTTGCAATCGTCCTTTCCCGATCCCTCTCCAATCATCGTACTACATGAAAAACTCGTCGGTCTCCCATCGTTGTCCCTCACTTCTGGTCGACTTAGACTCGCTGGACTCTTCTTCCGCCTCACTGATATCACACGTCTCGTGACAGCTGAATCTGACTCCAGTCTTTATATATATCGTGCCAAGGCGTCAATCCTTGGCGAGGTACAGATTAAGACGAAAGATGACTCACTTGGGACACTGCGCCTCGTTCTTGTTCATCCGTGGATCAATCCCTTGCTCGATGAAGATTCCTCGGGAGACGATCCTGTGCTTGATCTCGCGTGCGCGCTACGGCTCCTTGTCCGGCTCCGACAACCTTTCGGCGCACTCCTGCTAGCCCAGAGTCGGAAACGTGGACAGTACAAACGCGTGGCGATAGACAGCTTCATCCAAGTTCAGATTCACGCGGAGACGACGCCGGTCGAGTTGATGGCAAGTATTGATATAGTCGAGGTGCAATAGTTGTGCATTGTTAGCTTTGGATTTGGGGACACATGTCACACGAAATCCGTATTTCCTGACCTCCTTTGTTACGACGCAACCTGAGGGTAACTTGCCCCTTATAATAACGATATATGAGCTTATACCCTCTGGCAATGTACTACAGTCGCCTCTGATATAACCCATACATGATATAACCCATACTCTGTAATAACCCATGCATTTTCTCATATCCCGAGTTGGTTTGCAGTAATTTTGACCCATAACCGATGGTCGATACGTAAACAGACATATTAGTTTTGTACTCTACCGAACGCTCTACCACAGCTGTGTATTACATTGTTCTTTGTTCGTCAGCAAGTTACTGTTCATCCTATAGCCAACACACTCACATGACAGAAAAGAAGTGCATCCTGACGTGATCAAAGTTCTTTCAAGAAAGCCGCTAACCCTTCATGGCCCTCTCTTTTCTTTTTACTTGTGTTCGCTTCTCTCTCACGATCGCGGGAAAGCATATTTTTTAATGTGGATGGTTTGAACTGAAGCCGCTGACCTGGCGGTGGCGGGACAGAAGGGTGTGCAGTCGCCGAGGCAAGACTGGAGACGGGACGCAGGGCGTCAGTGGGTCGTTGTTCTAGGGTGGGACGCGGGTTTGGTAACACATTATTCGTCTTCAACGAATCGCTTGGCAATTGGACCGAAACCGAGGAATAGTCAAGGGAGGAGCCAGCGG
Organism: Rossbeevera pachydermis; assembly: GCA_038090155.1. NCBI lineage: Eukaryota > Fungi > Basidiomycota > Agaricomycetes > Boletales > Boletaceae > Leccinum > Leccinum pachyderme. Next base: position 28,930 of record JBBPME010000245.1, read on the forward strand.
TTGCGTCGACTGAGAAGCCGCAGACATGACATGTCCTCTGGACTCGGAAGGCATCCGCATGGGATGGTCCGGGGCGCCTCCGCCTTTTCTTCTTAGGGGGATCAACGAGATGGCAGCCATGGAAGCGATATGTTCCACACTTTGGACAATGGGAGGGCTGCAAGATGGTGGAGGCATCTGGATGAAGAGCTGCGGCGCGTGACGCATGAAGCGAAGAGAGAGCGGGGGAGACTGAATGTAACAAGGAAGGTACGTTTAGTTGATACTGAATTGTGGATGTGGAACATTCAGTGCTGGAACTCATAATAGTACCGTGACTGAGTCAATCTAGATTCTAGACACATCCCTTGTCTTCCAATTTAGGAAGGTGTTATCGTTCGTGTCCTCGAGGCTTATTGTCCACGTTGTGTCAATTTCTGTTCGGGTCCAAGCGATGTCACCAACCGTTTGTCTTGTACGTTATTAACTCTCGTGGATTTTGGCTGCCCCTCATTTTTTCCGCCCCTCTGCGACCATGATTCTTTCACAGCGCGTTCACCATTCTCTGCCATCCCGTAATCATGATTCTTGCGATAATGTCAACTCGGAGCAGGCTCCTTCAAGCTACATTTCGTCGCAGTCCTCTACTCCTCCAATAAGCACAACGCCACGTTCTTACCACAAACACACGACAAATCCGATGTCATGGCTGAATCGCAGCTCATCTTCCAACCCACGTCGTTCGATCCCTCACATAGCACGTAAACCAGTGCGAATATCGGAACCAAAAGTCGGTACCTCTTTGGAGCAGTTCAATCTCCAGCGCTGCGGACCACTTGGTTCTGGTGCAACGATCGTGCGTACGCCTCAGGAGGCATTGTCATCTGCACCGATAATTGAGGAGGAAGGAGAAAAGGGAGATATCTTGTTCCAGGCCAATGAAGAGAACACTGGGATCGAAATTCCCCCACCGCTCCCACCATCCAGTCCCCCACGTCTCCAGCTGCCGAATATCTCTGATGGAGAGGGAGACGGGCTCTCTGATGCTTTTACCAGTGTCACATTGTTAGACAACACCCGACATCTCTTTTGTCCGTCGGGCTCCGCGCCTTCCGCAGCTCATTCCTCTTCTCCAGAGTCCACCTTGGTGTCACAGCCTCATTCTCACTCGGTGCTTGACACAGACAATACTCCGCCGCAACCCCCCTTTGAACCCATCCTCTTGTCTTCTATTCCAGATGGCGCGATCAACCCATCTAAAATCATAGTCACTTTGGAAACGTGCACGGTTACCCACCGAACTTGTGTAGGTTCCTTGGTGTCACGGCCTTCATACCTCTCCCGTTATATAACCTCCTTGTTGTCGCCTGACTCTGAAACAGAATCAGTATATTCGAGTATCAGCGGATCCAGCTGCGCCTTTCCTGACCACCTTACTTCCTCTGGCTGCCTACCTAAGCCTCTGAGAAGTATACATATTTTCCTCGATCGACCGAGTGCTCCGTGAGTATCTAAACCGACATGCCTGTTCCCAGTGATCTAATTGACCATTTTGTGTTTCTGTGTGTACAGCTACGTGCACGTCCTTGCCTATCTCAGATCCCTTCCAGGCACTGCAGAACAACCAGAGGCGCTGCCGCGGTCGATCCAGCTCGGATCCGGATCAACATCCCCTTCACGCCTCGAGTCGTTACTCGAACTCCGCGACGAAGCTGGCTACCTAGGTCTCTCTGAGCTCGAACGGCTATGTCGCGACGAACTACACGGTCTCCGTCACAGCGCCGCCCCGGTTATAGCAGCCTCTTTCCACGGCAGCAGCGTGATGTTCGGCTGTGGCAGTAAGGCTGAGTCGATACACTCGCTCCGCACGGTCGTTGAGGAACATGGCCCTCGGAAAGAAACCGAGGTTAGGCCAGCTAGCGAACGGCGAGTGTCGAAGGACGACGGCGCTGTTCCGAGTCATACCACCGTCAGATCTGTTACTCGCAAGTCTAACTCGAGTCTTCCATCTGACAACGACACGACCACCAAGGAACGAGGCAGAGAACGGAAAGTAATTAAGTACGAAGTGGGGTCGCCCCCTCCAGGTTGGATTTAGTTTGGATCAGAAAGCGCCATGTCTTTTGTAGCCAGCCAGTGTAGTAGTTCAAGTCCATGCCATTGCGTTCGTGGTAATCCAATGCTTCATCTCTAGATTTTCTCTCCATCTGGTAAGCCGTAAACAAGGCCAGAGTCTGCCGAAAAGTTTAACCATATACCTCTTATCCTGTGGGCTGCCGAGGACTCGGACGTTTGCATGAGTTGAACCAGATGAACTGATACTTACGTCGCCGAGTCCTCGAAACGTTTTCGATCATCGTGGTAGGTTTCGTCACAGCTATAGTCGTATTTTCATTGAAGCTGTCTCAACACTCCGAATTGAGTTTGAATGGGTGCCTGTAAGATCTTTGTTTGCACAGCTTTGGTATTATCGCACCACCACCAGAAATACGCAAGTACATAGCCCGCTATCCCCGCCAAAGAGCGCTGTTACCGTGCGTACTGGGTGGATGTTTGAAAGTAAGATTGGTTGAGCAGAGGGTAGGGTGTCATTGACGAAAACCAGAATTGGCGAGGACGGTTTCCCTCAGTAAGCGCGTGCGGGTGTCACGACGAAGAAGCATCTGCCAGCTCGTTGCGAATATCATATTTTCTTTCGCGGTGCTCGCTTGCAACCCTTTCCCCTTGAAACCGTTCCGGGTCGCCCAAGTCGTTCCTTGAGACGTTACGTTTTGAACCCTTGGCGTACGATGTCTTGGAGCTGCGCTGACAGTTTCGCCGCGGCGTTCAAGTTAAACGCAGGCAATTCTAGTTTTACAGAAACGCGAAATAAATGGCGATAGACATGGTAGACGTGCAGAGAAATCACGAACCTCGTTCATATGAGATTAACCCGTGTCCGAATCAAGCCCCCCCGCCAGTTTCGCATGCCCGCAATTCGATGATGTACCCAATCGCCCTGCATCCTTGCAAATGCGTCTTGAATATTATGTTACACTTCTTTCCCTTGAAACCGTTCCGAGTCGCCAAAGGTCTCTGGTTTCTCCCATCGTCCCTTGAGACGTTACGTCTTGAACGCCTCACGTACGATATCTCTGAGTTCCACCTGCAGCTTCGCCGCAGTGTCAGGCAGGAGGGCAATATTTCTAGTTCTACAATAGATAGCTGCAAGCATGGTCAGACTTGAAAAACAAGAGAAAAACAAGACATACGAACCTGGTTTATATAAGACTAACCCGCGTCCAAAGCAAGCCACCCCGCCAGTTTTGCATGCCCGCTAGTGTACCGGGGATTTCAGATGGCAGGGACCAATTTTCGAGATGACCTATATTCTCATAATTTGAGAATAAATATTTATTACCCCAATAATCCTTAACGTACTCGTTCAAGTGCTTCGAGAATGTAGTCAGCGGTATGGCTCAGAAGTGACGCATCATCAAGTTCCATGCAAAATGACTGTCGTGACGTGGATGGTATATAAGGACTTGGGTTTCCGTTGCGGCTCGGCTCGGCTTTTTTCGGCTCGGTTAGCCGTGGGAACCGGCTTTAAGCCGATTAAGCCGGGTTGCTGGCCCCAAGTCAGCTTTGGGTCGTGCCCGTCGGTAATGGACACATCCTCTCCCTCCCTCTCCCTCTGCACACGGATGACTGTTGGAATTAGTGATGGTAATTAAGTTACTACACTAATCATCAACCTAGACACACATACAAGTGTCTATAGGCCAGCACTTGATTGTAACATTAAGTGTTACTTGAGTTACATTAGGCTAATAAGCCTTATCTACTACATCTATGCTAATAGCATTAGTAAATGTACCAGTACTGCACTGTATGAAGCAGGTACTGAGAAGCACTATCTAAGACACATCTGACCTGCCCTAAACAAGGGATCAATATACTGATCTTGCTTTGATAATCCAATTACATAGGAGACTATACATAACTACCAATCATGAAATTGATCTTCCTATTGGAAATGTGTCAAGTTACATGTGTAGATCATTGACACATTGTTATCTACCATAGGTCAATGTCATTCTGACACTGTTACTTACTCATCTTTGTT
>JBBPME010000246.1:0-32967 GCA_038090155.1 Rossbeevera pachydermis
CGTATGTTCGAGGATAAAAAGTGATTTCAAACTAGGGAAATACGATACAAAGGATTCGAGCTTATATACTACATTACTAATCGTATGTGATCTTAGCGAGATGTGATAAAGTGAAAAGAGTGAAAAGAAAAGTAAGAAACATTACATTATCCCCTTACTAGACACCAATGTCCTCAGCGGGTGGTATTTCGAATAAATGTTCTGGAAGACGACTAAGAGACTTGGCATACAAATGGAAATCAGGATTTTTGAATATTGAGACATTACCGGCACACATAAGACAATCACAAAGTTCGCGAATGTGAGTGGTAGGAGCTACAGGGATGCGAACCACTATTCCTCGAGGAGCATTTGGGTTATTTCGATGGAAGAGTTGTACGGCATCCTTAGCATGTGTAAGTTCCGATGTTGGAATCCATTCATTGTCCATTGTAGGGAATCCTTTCCATTTGACAAAGTATTTGATTCGACCTCGTCGTTCACAAGAATCCATGATCTTTTCGAGTTCATATTCTTCCTTTTGTGCTATGATATCTGGGGGAGGAGGAGGAGGAACCTTTTGTACATCGAATTGACTGGGATAATACTTGTGAAGGACACACTCATTGAAGGTTGGGTGAATGCTGTGCCATTTTCTATCTAATTTGAGCTTGTAGGATCCATCTGTTGGAATATCCTGATGATGTGCTAATCGACTCATCCCTTATCTCCTTATCTACTGCATGTATTAATAGATAGATAAGAGGAATAGTATATATGGGCCTGAGTAGTCGACAGGTATCCCTGTCGATTATTACTCAGTCCAGGTCCACGGGTGTATTCGCTCCTAGTCGTCCCACCTTCTACCCTATTCTTCAATATAATCGACAAACCTACCTGCAGCATGTCCGACGCTACTGCTATCGATGCGCAGGCTATCACGTCCCAGATCAAGATCACACTCGACAATCCCCCCCAGGTCGCCGGCAATCCCCTTGCCACCGTGATCCTCACCTGGGTAGTGGGAGTGCTTCGTCTCTTCCTTAGACTCATCCACGGCTCCAGCCTGGAACTCCTCACCAGTATCGACTCCGCCATAGAGGACCATCCGTTCCTTCAGGAGTCCCATGACAACAAAGCCGATACCGGACCGAGTAAGGGCAAGGCACCATCAAGAGGGGGCGATGCCGCACGAAGCCGGCAACGCTGCTCCAAGTGCCACGCCCGAGGTCACATAGTCACCGCATGCCTGACCTCAGACCCCGCTGGTATGAAGAAGCGTGTAGTGCAGAACCAGAAGCAACGAAGAGCTGCGAGGAGCAAGGCCTCCGCCCCCGTTATGCTGCCGTTCATGCCACCCTCCTATCCACCATACACAGCACCCATGTCCCCCGCCGATTCCCCATACTTTGCAGCCGCTTTCATCGCTGACGCTGAGGAACTCCGCCGTAGACGCCGCCAATCAGGACGCGACCAAAAGAAGCATCGTGAACCCTCAACCACCACAAGTTAAGTGAGCCTCGCTCGCTTCTGGGGGGAGTGTTGGAATATCCTGATGACATGCTAATGGACTCATCCCTTATCTCCTTATCTACTGCATGTATTAATAGATAGATAAGAGGAATAGTATATATGGGCCTGAGTAGTCGACAGGTATCCCTGTCAATTATTACTCAGTCCAGGTCCACGGGTGTATTCGCTCCTAGTCATCCCACCTTCTACCCTATTCTTCAATATGTATAGCTAATCATATATTCACATATGGTAGGTTATGAGAGTCAGGAATCAGTATGGGTTATGGGTTATGGGTTATGGTGACGAAATCCCCGCAAACCAACTCGGGAAAACCAAAAATGTATGTGTTAAGAGGGGGTATGGGTTATACCTGGTATGTGTTAGGAGAGGTTCGACTGTACCCCCTCCGCGGTGCATGTGTGCGTGGTAATCGTGCGTCGAGTGGGCAGCGTTGCTTGAGAAGCATCGATCTGACATGATATGTGCGGAGCGGTGCCGACCCCAAGAATCCTCGATGAAACGCCTCCGGGTGGCGTCGTCATGGTTTCATACATCCGAATAAGTGTATGCTCTCGAGGTCGACGTTCCTGTACCATGTGTGGACATACTGTCACAGAATTATTCCTGAATGTTGTGTTGTTTTGAAACAGCCAGAACTTTTTTCCGTTGGATCTCAGCAGCATGTACCTTGATCTCTGTCCCCGGCACCCCCGAACAGCCCCCTATGTCAAGGTCGCCCTGCCGTTATATCTGATTCATAAATATGGGAAGCCACGGCTGCTGTCCTTCGACTTCTTTTCCTTCAAACATCACCGTCAAGCATCTCCTTCCTCGCCTTTCTCAACGCCTTAGTCAGTGAATGTCTTCTGATTTACAATCTGCCGTGGCTGAAGCACAATTTTACAACTACATTTCTCGTGAGTATGCTCATCGTCTTGCTAAGTCGCTAGCTCACCAGCATCACAGTCGCCACTGTTACACCTATAATTTATGATTATAGTGCGTTGTACATGTCCTTTTAGTGTCGGAGCTCGAGATCAACTCTACCTACAGTCCTCACGTTTCCGCAAGAGGTCCTCATTCCTACCATTACCAGTTCCCTACTCTTCGCTGACGATATTCCCAGATCGACTATGTTTGGGTTCGCGGTCCTCTTTGAATGCATATGATGAGTGATTCTGATTCTGATCATCCACGTCCATAGAACAGATCGTGGACACTGGTGTCTTGCATGTTTATTATTGTGCGTTTTCAGAACTTCGAAATCCGGGCCAACTCTGGTTTACTCATCTCAAAGGTCCGTTATATAGGGATGATAGTCTTTGTGTAACTCATTCCTTCATTATTCGAGCGTCAGATGGCTAAAATGACGGTGTCGCATACAGGTCACTAGCATTATGTATGTACTGCGCATAGTTTTTTTGGTATGATTCGCTGATTGGGCTGAAAGTCGGGAGTCGTTTCATACCTGGTCCTCCAGTGGTGAGTATTTTATCGCATCCTTGCGTATGCTCACCTGATGATCAGGAAATTTTCATGTTCGCATAGTTGTAAGTTCCTTTGTACCTCTACGTATAGCAGTTTTTAAAGTCAACCGGACAGGTGTAAGCTGTTTTCCCCAATAATCCATTGAGGCACAAAATAAATTCACCAATCAAAGGTACAGTGATGCTCCTTGTGTCCGTATGGGGGTTTGTATTATTTCTGGCTGCGGCCGATCGTAAGTGACCCTGGATTTCAACAGCAGTCTAGCTGATTGATCCATTCAGTCGTGATGATTCTGCGTGTGTATGCAATATACAACCAATCAAAGACTGTTCTCTATGTGCTCCTTGTGTTTTACGTCTCCACGATTATCCTGTATCTTGCGTCTGCAGGATACTACAATAACCCTAGCACTTATTTGACAAGTAAGTGTCAACGACTTCTGCATGGAACCTTGACCTTACTCTCCTCAGTGGATGTTGTACAGCTGCTCGACATGTCGTTTTGCAACCCAACGTACTCCTACCCCTCACAGAAACTTGGTTTATACAAGGTTATTCCTCGACTCACTCTCGCAGGACTCCTGCTTCTTCTAGTAGTTGGCCGACTATGTTGGGATTTGTATCAGGGATACAAAGCGACCAGGCGATGGCGAGTCAACCGATACATGAACCTCCTCGCTAAGGAAGGCGTTCTCTACTTTGTCGTGTACGTCCCCAATCCCCATATTAATCCTCCCCGACCGCTGACCCACCACGAATCACAGACATATTATGTATAACATCGATTTTGGCTACACCGATGCCGGGGTGATCACGACCACGATCGTGTTCATCCTGATGTACGTTCTCTCGCCTCGGTTCATCATGAACGTGCGGGAGCTACATGTGCGCACCATCCTCTGGCAGAGCACGAGCATTGTCCGTCCAGTCGCCGCGTGGGATACGCGTGACTTGGGGATTGATACTGGATTCGGAATATCAAACAACCTTTCTACACAATTACAACATCCGCAAGTGGATGCGGAAGTCGAGGAAAATTCGGTCCTCCCTGCTCCATCATTTGCGATCACAGATTCTGGCATAGAGATGCAGCAATTTGATGATAGCAGGAACTCGTGGAGGGATTGACGACCCGATTCTTCAAGGGACTTTTTTTGTGCTATAAGTACTGTAGTCACTCTGGGATGGTGCTTGTATATCGATAACTATTTTTTTTCTACTTTGAAACAATATTTAGGTAAGGGTATTGTACCCCTGCTCTCTATTTTTTTTCACCACCGGCAATTCCAATTCTAATGAACTTGACTTTTTCATTTCTTCCCGTCACATAACATCCGCGACTTGATAGAATGTAGAAGCCCAGGCATCAGATGGGCTATTTATTTCACTGAGGCAATCCCGTCGCGTTGCCAGCACTACCACTCGCAATCTACCGCGAAGCCCCGGGGCCTGCTCTAGCACGATTTGGAGAATGTTCGCCGTTTATCCGGTGGAAAGATTGAAGTTTATTATCGCCGGTCGTCAAGCTCGCGGAATGGAAGTTCTTCAAGCGGGCCCGTCATGCGTGTCAGGGCTTGCTCCAGACTTGAATCATCGCATCAAGGTTCTTCAGCTTGTAACAATGATCAGATTCGATTTCCTACTCAACTCAACTGACACCCTTGCTCAGGTTCTGACAAGTCGGTGAGCAAACCAGAACTGCTCGACAACCTTTTTTACGGCTAATCACAATCCTGAACATCCGAGGATGGGCACAGTGATTCCGCGGTCTTCCATCTTTCCTCGGACTGCTACTATTTGCAGGCCGCTGTCGACCGCCGTCAGGAATGTCACCATCTCCCTTGTCACCCGTAGTGCACATGTCGATGTGAGGTCAAGAGCGTCTATCTATTATGCATGCAGTTTGCGTCCCTACCAAGGATCTTCATGTTATCTCCGAATAACGTCCGAACCTGCCGCGTTGCGTCACTTCCCTATTGGTAGACTCACTACATGGCAGCCGACCTGGCGGGCACAATAAGATCATTCACCTTGATTTCCCTCACAAATTTCAATGATGATTTTTATCTTTTCAGGATACAGCCTTTTACCCGCGTAAATGCATCCTTCTGCCGACTCCCACTACGAATCTCGTAGTGATGCTGATGAGACATGCGTTTCGCGGGATGTGTCCAATTCAATGATACAGGTCTTAAATCATGAATCGGGCTCCTTTCATTTTCTCTATCACGTTGTCCTTACCCATTTCAACTAGATTCTTTACCTTATGTTTGATAGACATCAACAAGGAAGACGTCAGAAGATGTTCAGTTTGGTTTGATATACTGAAGATAGCATCAAAGGCTCCCATGATCCTTTGTCGATGACCGCTGAGTAGCCCTCTAAATCGCGAATGTCTTAGCGGCGCTCTTTCCTGCTCTCTTCACTTTATTGGTCACTGGGTGCGGTTTGCCCTCTGAGCATTTCTGAGATACATCCGCTATGTAACCACTAATGACCAGTTCAGTGTTTTGAGTCTGCATGCTCGAAGAAGAGAGAAAGCCGTTTTTGGCGTTCATCTTGACCACGATTGCGAGGATGGGGTTCTACAACTCTCACTCAAGGGGTGCGTTCGGGTTTGAATATGTCTCCTCTGTACGTCCCCTTCCTAAGCTCACCGTTCCATACTTGGTTGACTGCCATGCACCATGGCCAAGCTGATGTCGCGCTGTAGGGTGGAAGCCAGGCCATTCACGCCAAGAATGGGATTTTTTTACAGACTGGACCAGTAATACACACCGACCACGAGCGAAAAGAGCGAGTCTTTGCCAGTGCAGCCAAAAAAAAAGACGGGAAACGATTCTGTGCCGTTGAGGTTGACAACGTTGACAAGCCGCCGGGGAGTTCTCACGCATAGACATTGGAATGGAGGTTTGCAAAGGTTACCTTAGACAACAAGTTTCTCTCGTAATGGTGGAAGCATCTATCATTATCTCATCCTTTGGTTTCGTCAGTTGGAACACACATGTTGTGGCAGGTTGGTGATTTCGTTCACTGGGCGCTGCTTGCGCTCATCACCATCTTGATCGTTTGATGAGCATCGGCGTTTGCGGCTTCCATTCTGTCCGATGTCCACAATTCTTCTCATGAGCTAACTGTAAGCCAACTTTCTCTGCAACTGGTTTGTATGGTTTTACTCCGCATGTAGCTTGCTTTTTCTGGGCCAGTGAATCATATTTCTGGTGACCCCCCCTTTGCAACTACACAGTATCCGGAGATACATACAACCCCCTTCAGAATGGCCACAATTGGTCTCCTTGGAAGGTCAATCTGATCGCATTGCAACTCATTGTCCCCGCTGACTGTATAGCCAAAGCCTTGTGGGAAACTGAAAGTGACGTACAAGTTGTTCAATTTCGCTGTGCACGACTTGCTGTAGTACTGCATCTCCAAGCTTAGGCATGGTGAAGTTTTCATATCAATTCATTGTCGTTATGCAGTTGGATAGCACAATATAAAATGGTAGTAAGTGAATGAAGACCAACTTTCTCCCACCGTCACTTCTGCCTTTCAGGGGTTCAAGTCAACACCAATTTCAAGTCGATCGTATATCCCCGCTTTTCTTTAAGCTATGTCATCCTCTGATACTACGCAATCTATTGTCCAATTCCAACTATTAAATAATGCAATATCTGGTATAGTACTCTGGCACAAACACTATTTGTCTACCAGTCTGATATGACATGCAGTTGCTGGAGTCACCGTTGTGGTCTATGATTATAGTAAGCAGTCCGACGATTATAAAAAGTCATACACCGTACAATGCCTCTGCCCATAGTCCTCACGTTTCCAAAAGAGGTGCATATGATATGTGCTCTACTCCGATCTCGTGTAATGACTCAACGACTGACTCTAGGTCGAATACATTTGGGTTCGGGAATAACTGGTATATATCAATGTAGTGCCTTATCACTGATAGTATGGCAGAGCAAGCCCTGGACATGGCTCTCGATGTTGTTTGTTATAGTATGTGCAATTCTTTCGAAATGGCACTATAGGTATTCATGCAATCTGCTCTGACAGGTCCGCTACGTCGGTATCTATACTGGGGTGTAAGTTTACCTTTCTACCTCAATGTGTATGTTCTAATATTTAATTGATTTCAACGAAGGTCTAACTCGCTGAGTACGTCCAATACTCCAGAGACACTCACTTAGGTTTCCACGTTGATTATCCTCATTTGAAGCTGGAAGTACATTTGTACCTGGTATACTGAAGGTCAGGTTTCATCATTTTAACCTAAGAGGGTTAGTTTTCAACAACGGATCATTGACATGCCAGTAGACGTGCGTTTTCGTTTTACAACGCGTTCTGGCTCATGATTATTGTGTTGTAGGTGTGAGTGTGGTTTGTCATTATCATGCGTAATGCTCTATTGAAATCCATGCCTTTCATAGGCATCGGGTTCAATTATTCATCTGTTTTGGTTCTAATAGTGTTCATTTGCGTTTCTGATTGTGAGTTTTTGGGTCTCGGTCATCTTGTAACAGTTCACCTCATTAATATCATTATATTTCGGCTTCAATATTAGTATTCATGGTTCTGCGTGTTTATGCTATGTGGAAACTCTCAAAGAAAATCCTCATCTTCCTATTGCTATGTTATGCAATCCAGGTTATCCTGCACATTGTTATCGGCGTTGTCTTTCTGAATCCATATATCGATGCTACAGGTATGGATATATCTATCTCGAAAATAGTGGCATTACAAACAGAAGGCACTGCCGCCCCCTCTTTTTTTTCCCATCTAGTTGAAATAAGCCAAGTGCTCAATTACTCGGCATGTACCGAACTGTATACTGTTATAGGGCCTTACTTCAAATACGTGGTTATCTACCCGGCATTATTCGATTTTCTATTACTGGGTCTGGCTCTCGTCCCGACAATAAAGGGATCAATTACTAGGTACAAGGCAACGAAGCGGTGGCATTTCAACCGGTATATGTCCTTGATCGCCAAGGAAGGCATCGTTTATGTCTTATTGTATGTTATTCATAGACTCAATGTGTCCGCATAAACTAACGATTTTTCTTCTCCACAACACAGGAATTTACTCAACGACATCCCGGGCGCAATGCTAGAGGCAGGTGGGGGCTCGTTACCCCCCATTTGGTACCTCATCGCTATTTTCTTTTATGTCGCAACTGCGTTCCCCATTATGCCTCGATTTGTGCTCAGTATTCGAGAGTTGTATTCCAAGGATACCCTCCGTTGCTATGATGGGGTCGACGGTGGATTTGGGATCACTTCAGGTCCCAGGAACATTGCCGGGCATGATACCTCTGTCTCTGAGATCGCATTTGCAGGGGGGAGGGGCGGTCCTGGCGAAGAGAATGACGAAGAAATGCAATTTGAACTCGTTGGGGAATAGGAATTGCGAAGGGATCACTTTTTGAAACTTACCATGTGCCTCAATGAATCCCTAACTATATATCATCTGAAATGGGATGGGGATAGATTTGTAGCAATCTCAGTGCATCGCATACTACCCATTCCTGATTAGTATCCCGACTGACTCCTTTTTTCCCCTCCTTTCAAAGGAGAGTTTTTCTTCGGAGCACATGTAACGAGGGGAGTGAGAATCCAAGCAGATAACGGCGGACGGGTTTTAACGGTGTAACAAACTATAGCATACCCGAGCCATCGTCTATAACCAGTAATCATTAATCATTTGACAACATGTACTTTAACCCTCTCGATAGCGGTAACTATGTACACCGTCTTTGGCGTCTCATCACGAATCACCAAGATGCACTCCTCGCTTTCGTGATCACCAATGTTGACTACCTTTGGCAAGGCTTGCCGGCGAATATCCAAAAGGCCTGGAATTTGGCTTTTTTTTTTGGGAGGGGGGCAAGGAAACTTGAAAATAATCGATGATATCAAACGAACGTGCTCGGATCGGAAGTTCCTTCTGAGCAGGGTATATCATAGATACTGAGCATAAATCCGGATTGACTCGGCGTATGTACTAGTAGTCAGGATAGTAGGTGGCAATTTGTTCCCAGGGAGAAGAGATCGTTTGTGACTTCAGTCACGGGCGGTATTGCGCACCGTGCAGATCGCTGGCGGGCCATTTAATTACGTCCACAACTGATTGGTACCAGGTTGTGAAGTGTGTTTTTAGCATGAATCTTGAGTGCCAAGGTCGAGCGCTCCAGCTCAGGGCACGGTCGGGCGCGGAGTCCGAAATCAGATCCAAATGGTTTATTAGGTCATGAAAGGGCAACCCAATGGGGTTAACTGAATTTTTTTAGCAGTCCTGGGAACCAATGCTCATGCCCATGCTGAATTCGTCTAGCCCCGACGGCTGCAACCGCCGAGCTGGAGGGCACCAAGATTAGTACTCCCACTGGCCCATAACGGTTTCAATCAAACCAGTTTAATTACAAGAGGCTTTAATGGAATTCTCAATGAAATGACAGGACTCATCGACTTGTGACAATGTGTGCACCATACCATGGTCCAGTGGACTCGGAGGTGCGCTTGATATAAAGTTGTGCCGGCTCCACGCGTCATGAATTCTTCGGCTTCCGGAATCAGCTGATTCAATCAAAGTGCCACGCACCGCCTTTTCCCGTCGGAACCCAAGAGTTAAAATAGCCCAGATGTTGGCAAGCCTTAGCCCCAGCTACCTTCCAGACGCCCCCTGTTCAGGATGCAATCCCAACTGCTCACAATTATAGGAGATAGACTGGGTGTTGTATACGCCCTCTCAGGCATCTTCGCTGCCTCTATTGTCGTTTCAGAGCTGATCAGATATCATAAAGTATGTGCCAGTGGTGACCTCGTGCCATATCCCAGACACTGATGAGTTGCTAGCTCGACGGGATCCCGACTGTTGGGTCAAATGGTTGGTTTGGGTCGTGGTGGGCTGGCCGCAAATACGAGTCAAACGCCCACAAGCTTATCAAGGAGGGGTACAAACAGGCAAGTGGATTTGACCGAGTCTTGTGAATCCGTGATCATTTCGATTCGCAGTACAAATTGTCACCGTTCAAGGTTGCGGATAGTTACCGTTGGTTAGTGCTTGTGAGCAGTCGGCAACACATAGAAGAGCTACGAAAGGCCCCCGACGATGCGCTCTCGTTCCTCGGTGAAATAGATAATGTGAGTAGCAGTATTTTTTCAGTGGAATGGATGGATAATGCTATTGGTAGGCAATGAAACTCGCACATACCATGGGCCCGGAAATACTCCATACTCCATACCATGCGGATATAATTCGTACTCAACTTACTCGCAACCTCAGCAACGTGTATTCTGACATACGGGACGAAATTTTGGTAGCTTTTGACGAAATTTTGGATCTCCGAGACGATGGTGAGCGATACTATCCTTCGAGCATGTCCTTCTGTTGAGTTCATTTAGAGTGGAAGAGTATACCGGCCTTAACCACTATCCAAAATGTCGTGTGTAGGGTTAGCAACAGGTTATTTGTTGGACTTCCATTATGTATGCACGAGGTGTTTTTTTATCTATTTCAAGTTGCTCATTCAGGAACAATAGGCCGCGATCCCGACTGGATAAATCTCAATGTGCGATTCACGTTGGATGTAGTCGAAGCGGGGAACAGAATTAGGCGTTTTCCTGGTTTTCTGGCACCGTGCGTGTTTCAGCGCTACCTTACCGCAACACCCACTCTCAACGTTCCATATATAGCTTGGTCGTGCGCTTCATGACTGATGTTCCGGATTGCAAGAAGCGCGCTGCGAAGCACCTTGCGCCAATAATTGAAGAGCGAATGAAACACCTGGAAGAGCATGGAGATGACTGGCCTGAAAGACCAGTTCGTTATTTCTTCTTTTTTATTATCCCCATTTTGACTACCACTCCCTAGAACGATTTCATATCTTGGCTATTGGAGGAAGCACCTGAGGGAGTTGAGCGTACTGTCGGGCGCTTGACCACTCGTGTGCTGAGTGTCAACTTTGCAGCAATTCATGTAGGTTTATATTCTCGATGTTTTCATCATTCATCTGCTTACCCACATGGTGCTGTAGACGAGCTCTACTGTATGTTATTTTGTTATGGTTTACTCGATGCTATATTCAACTGATTTCTATTGTAGAGCTTTGCTCATGCACTCTTTTTCTTGGCGGAAAATCCTCAGTATATTCAACCGCTTCGTGAGGAAGTGGAGACTATTGTCAAAACTGAGGGATGGTCGAAAGCCTCCTTGACGAAAATGCGCAAAATCGATAGTTTCATGAAGGAGAGCCAACGTACGATTGGACTCGGCGCATGTAAGTCATGTCATCGTTTTCCATAACGTACAAATGTATTCAATCGACCGTCGCACGATAAGTGAGCTTAGGACGGTTGGCTGTCAAAGACTTCACATTCTCAGACGGCACGTTTATACCCAAGGGAGCAAGCGTGGCTGCACTTGCAGGGCCCCTGCACCTCGACGATGAACACTATGAGAACGCATATACATTCAATCCTTTCAGATTCTCAGACATGCGCGAAGAGGACGGTGAGGAAGCCAAACATCATTTCGTTTCCACCAGTCCGGAATATCTACCTTTCGGGCATGGTAAACATGCATGGTATGATTTAACTTCCATTATGAAGGACGTTGTTCTCATATGAGTTCATCAGCCCTGGTCGATTCTTTGCTAGCAACGAACTCAAATCCATGTTGGCCCATATCGTAGTAACGTATGACGTCAAGCTAGAAGACAACAAGCCCCGGCCCGAAGTAATACAATCTGGGGCTTCCTTTATTCCCAATCCATTTGCCAATGTCATGTTCAGGAGAAGGGTTAACTATTAAAGATCGCTCTCTCTAATATTTTGTTTCCTCGTTTGTTTTTGCACGTCGTGTTCGTGAATTAGCTCTACTAGATCCTGTATGGTCTGTATGGCGTACATGAGAATTTGTTATTTATCAGAACCATTGTAGCCAGGCCATGGACGACGCGGACTCTCGGGGCAGTGGTCCTTCTGACGATGTGATGGTGTGTCTTGGTAAGGAACTGTCGCTCACTCCATGGCGTCTTTGGCTCGGCGCCACCTTTGCTAGAGGGCTCGTCTTTTTGTCGCAATTCAAGGCTCTTTTTGATTCCTCTCATATCATGTACCGCTTGCTAACTTCCCCAAGCACCATCTGGCATCTTTCCGATCCCATGCAATATCTCTGCCTGGCAAGCATATCATGCATTCACAATGAGGATTCTATCTCGGTTAGCTACTCTCGACTATCCTTCGGTTGGAAAAGTGGCACATCACTTATCGCTGACCCTGCTTACATCGCACCTCGTTGAATCACCAAATATCACATAGTCACATTTAAAATCGGCGACACCGATACGCCTCCCTGTCATCCGACTCGTGTGAATAACAAGTATACTACAACGCATTGAGGACCGCTAACACACCATAAGATATCGATGGATCTCGCCCGTACAGAACGACGGCTTTAATAACTGGTCTCCGAGGTCCAAGCGTCTGATTTTTTCTTGGAGAATGGCAACGGTTTCCCATAGCTTAGTCGGGAACGGCGTCCAGGAAGGTTGAACGACAATAGAAGATTCACGTACCCAGTAAACATCGATGCTTGATCAGTGCAGCGACGATAAGCTATCCCTTTCAAACACGCCGAAATGGTGCCGTGAGCTTTAACAAATTGTTTACGCTGCTGAAACAATTTGTTCTCCGAAACATGATGACATCCTAGCGAGTGTATACTACGTAACGCCCTATGAGTCTGCTTTTGGTTTACCAAATTTGCGCTGGTAATCTGATATCTGGACCATCCGATGTTCGTTATAGGCGGATGAAAAGCACTCAACGGTAATCGCGAACGAGCAGCCAGATCACGCGAGCGATGAAATGCCTCCGCGAGGCTCAAGGAGACTTGAAGTCATCAACACCCAGTAATAATGCATCAACATGCCAGGGAGTGGTGCAACACCATCTGATAACACGATTTTTGCTCCCTTCTTTTGTGGATAGTGGGACACTATCGGGTGAGTATTCTGGCGGTCAAAGAATGATTCCAATTCATAGGATGATAACTATAAAGTTTCATATCTTTAAGCCCTCGTAATAGGTTTAAACCTTGGGTATGTACATATGAACTTATGGGGTCATGCGCACCACAGCAATCAGATTCAGCTTGCACGCGAGAACACCACTTCAACCGTCACATTATGGACACTTAGGTTTCTGTCTTACCCCAGCTAAGGGGGATCTTAGCCGCGAAGATGCTACTTATCATGTTCCTGTGGTGCACCCTTCAGATGTGCAACGTAACACAGCCGAGGAAGTTCTATACTTTTTTTTCGCATTGCAGATCGGATTGGCTCGGATAAGTCCCAAACAGTTATCCTTGAGTTCTAAGAGGCCACTATATATATACATATCTATGAAGCAGGTAATCGGCTAATGTTTTTGGGGTACTCATTCACCATCCATGCTGAGACTTATTGACGAAGGAAGAGGGGGATTCGTAAAGAAAAGCAACAGGGGATGCGTTGACCTCAGAAACATTGACATTATGAGGCCTGTGTTGTAGGAGGCATTTTTTACAGATGCATCAACTGCATAAGAGTGTTCCGGTAGTGCCTTGAAAATATTGACAAAGGAAGTGTTATATTTACGCCACAACGTACTGAGACCGCTCGTGAGTTTGATGGGCGTGTGAAAGGCTACTAAGGCTTACCGGTTATAGAGCAGATGCAGCGGGATCAAGGCGGCGAATTACTAATTACCAACTTGAAGATATGGACGAAAACGCAACCTGTGCAGTTAGGTGTTATCATGCACTTGACAAATGAACTATACGTTGCCAGTTCTCAAATATAAAAAATACGATCATGGATCATGGAATGGCACTGGTGTGGCACCCGATCTGTGTAAATCGACAGAATCATTCTTCCAACGGAAAAATGAGCCCACTCAGGGATCGAAAAGTTGAGATGAATTGCGTAAGGAGACAGTTGACTGGTGGTTTGTGTGAAAGAGGTCCTTGGTCTCTAGTAGTGTTAGATCATGACAAGGGTAGGAATGGTTCCTGTCCAAACTGTTGAGTCTGAGGAGCTGTGTCAGATAAAAAAAGGGGCTCAGGCTTTGGAAAGAATAACACGAATCAAGAAAGGAGAGACTCAGAGTGCGTTTCCAAGCCGGGTGATTCTGCGGATGCGAGGATTAGTATTTCGGAGTTACTATTATCAGCGAGAAACAGCCGGGCCGCATCAGTACTCTGTTCGTTCATCAGGCAATCATTGACCTAGTGCATGATTAAGGTGTGTGGGAAATATATAGATACTAATTCACCCTTTAGATCACTGCCAGTGAATAAAACGAAACCAAGGATGTCCGGAATCATATCGCTTAGATTGGTTTGGCCCCGAAATGCAGTCCATGTCAGAAGACGATGCAGCGTATGCTGCGCTCCTCGGACAGCTCTTCTCGGACCTAACTCCCAACTGCGACCCGGACGACCGCGTTCACTCCTGGATCCATCGGCAACATGGCCTTGAAGTCTCAGAGTTGGAAAATTACGACTCACTTTTCCGACCCCCTTCCCCGTCTCCGTCTTCTTCTTTCGGCGCTCACCGCACATGCGCCATTGACCCCGAATGCTCCTTCCACGATGATCTCTTCTTTCCTCCCCCCGACCAGAATTGCGAAGAACAAATCCGTGCACTCCGCTCCATCGTCCAACAAATGGCCCTTCATATGTCTCAATCTGGTTTTCAATCCCATCGTTGCGATGAAGACAAGGTATGTGTCAGTTATCTTCTTTGTTTCTTCTTACTGATCTCCTCCAGCCCTTGCCGGATCTTCCACCCTCACCTACCGCTTCTCTGTACCAGTATCCTTCGTCTCATGTCAATTGCTCACGTTCATCGTTGGCACGCGTCTCATGCCATCTTCCTTCTGCATCTGAACAGGATGCACAGGGGATCACTTTCACTTCCTCTCCATCTCCGATTGTAGATGGCTATGTACATGGACGATGTGAGCCCACCTCGTTCTCAAATATTCAGAGTCAAAAACAAGGCAGCCGACTTTTGTGTCGTGTCTGGGACCACAGAGGCCAAGTGCTACGCTCCCAGACACCTTCCAGCCATTCGTTTGTCAGCTCTTACAAAGCATCGCTCACAATGAGCTCGCCCGTGTCTCCCACAGACGCCGTTTTCTTTTCGTTTCCACATTCCCGGGAGAACATTCCCATCTCTGCCTCATCTATTGATGGCCAGGCTTTCTTATGCGAACCGACCACAAGCCCACCCTGTGAACACACTCAGCAATCATCTCTGTCGTCAAATTCTACTCTGACATATCCTCCAAGTTCCAGTCCCTTCACTATATCATTTTCCACGACCGACAAACCTCCTGTCTCCCCAATCTCGTGTTCTTTTCCAACACCGAATGATGTCGCGGCGGGTGATGCGTCTCAGAGCCTGTGCACTTCACAGTTAGCAGCACGCTCTCAATCTCGTTGGTCTGTCGCCACGACAGCCACGGGTTTTATAGCCTCTCAGAATATAGGATCTCATTCTGCCTCGCTTTTTAATTCAGGGGCGACTTCAAAGAAGAAGAATGCTGAGCTCTTGGCGATGCCCTCAAAGCGTAGCCGTTTCATGGACTTCATGTCGCGTTTTTCACGAAGCCGTACCACTATTAGTATTGCGTCTGAAAAGGGCATGACTAGTCAGAAGTGTGATAATGATGTATACGAACCCGCAAACAACAGCGAGACCAAGAAAATCAAAAAGAAGAAAATGAAACTAAGCGGAAAGTCATCTCTTGCCTCCATCGGAACACATCTCTCGCTCTCTCGAGCATCCTTCAGCTCGTTACGATCCCCTGTGACTTCTCCAACTGAAGAGGTGCCTCCGTTGCCTACGACACCTACGCGAACACCATCGGTTTTCCCGCCATTGGATGTTTCTCCTTTGAAGGTGCTCACTTCGAAAAGGTCAATCGAAAAGAGCCCGATCAATCCCTCCTCTATTCCATCTATCACTCCGTCGGCATCAGAGGGTTCATTAGTAAAAACAAAAGGTTCTGATTATCCCACTAGCTTGATCCCTGTTTCACGCATTTGCCCGCCACCGACCCACGCTACACACTGTGGATCTAGAATTTTTCTTCTTTCCCCACCTCTGACGCAGATATCTCTTCCATCCGCGCAATGTGTTGAGGGGATGGCACCAACCAATCCGGCGCCTGCTGACCGAGAACCGATTCAATCGAAATCAACCATCCGGTCAATAGAAAAAGTAAACGGAATCGAAGCATCCTCCATACTCTCGGTCACAGGAATTCAATTTCATCCTCCTCCTGCTACTGTAAATCTGACGGCTCCTTCGATCACCCCCTCAGCTGAAACAGATTTCACTGTTCCGGCCGAGCTGGAAGCTGCGATGGAAACTCAGTCACTGCGAGTCCCTACATTTTCTAGGCCCGGCCAGTCCTTTCCTCAATCAACGCTTAATATGTTAACCGGTTGTACGCTCCAGCACATTTCAGGCCTGCATGGAGAGTGTTTCCCTTGTCTTTCATCGACCTCAAATTCATCCAGGGCGTGCACGTAACGGTGTAAAAAACGGAGCCCTAAGTCCACCATGTAAGCCCCTGTCGCTCATAATATGACTGGGCATACTTTACAATGAAACTATCGCAGGGACTCTGAACAAGAGCTGTAAACGGGGGCCTGGAATCTCACGTCTTTCTAAGTTGTATCGACTGTATAGTCATTTTGCTCCACCTTTTCTCCCATCTCATCTCCGTCTTGCATCAAGCGTAGGCCGGTTACGTACTTGTACATATTTGACCTCATCCTCTCGTTCTCGTTCTCGTTCTCGTCCTTGTATTCTGTGTATATATACCAGGGAGACCATATCTGTAAGCTTCTGTGAAAATAAGCCAGATGTCTTGTAGCCCACTTATTGATTCAAGCGTCACTCAATTAGGAAGTTTTTTTTTTTTTTTTTTTTTTTTTCATTTCTCCAACACTTAAGATCCCGCGGAGGGTCATCACATGTTCTGATTGAATGCACCGTTAGGCGAACTAGTCCACTGATATGATGAGTCCATTTCGCACGAATGCCTGCGCTGTCGTTAGAGATTCCTAGGTCCTTAGGTCTTACTATGTGAGCGTGTTCAGGTACGGCGCTGATTATCAGTGTGCGCCTTCGTCTTTGCAAATGAACTTCGTCCGCCGGCCTGATGAGGGCCGAGCGCTCCCGCGGACCTTTTCTGTTGGTATTAAATCCTTCAATAAGAGCCGAGAAAAAAGGGAAAAAAAAAAGGAAACATCATTTTCCAAACGAATCGGCGGTGACAGGGCTTGGTACATTGCATCACATACTCAGGAGTCAATTTACTAATAAACTTCAACTTCAAGTTTATTGACAAGAGCTCGAGGGGGAAGTTGTCAGTTTCCCATCCTCTGAGTCACTTCTTGACTCTACTAAGTCTAGACCTAACTTGTGCGGTCGTCGGAAAAGAAAAAGGTTCCGAGCGGAATTATGACAGCGCGCTGAGTCCGCTGCAAGTCCGCTACTAGTACCCCCGAACAAAGCGCGAAGTAATCTACTTACGGTGACCAATGGATTTCGCTCACAGAACCAGTATCGTTCTCCTGTTCTTGGGAATCGCAATGCAACAAATGAGTGGCTCCGCGCTTGTAATACTTAATCAGTTGGCGGCCAGAACACATCCACTCTCTGCATACTAAATGCTGAAGACTTCTGCCGTTACTATATTAGTTCGGGGGAACGGTCCTCTGTGCCCCTTTCTGATGGGCTAGGGTAGAGGACCACTGTTCAATTCGAGCCGCGTCCGACCGCCTAGATTGGTAGCCTACTCCATTGGATCTTTGTTTCGTAGCCTTGGGCACAAATGTAAACTGAAGGGCGACTCGGGGAACACCGAAATGCGAACCGGGTTACCAAGTAGTATTGACTCGGAGGTCTTTAGAGTTGATCAGATCTCGTCGGTGTGACAATGACCCTACGCGAACCTTATTGTTCTTTTGGACCAGTAAGTGTTAGCACGAACAATATATGAATCCCTGGCCATGTTCACAACTTCGCACACACACACCTTTGACGAAGTTCTTTGGTCGGATCCCCAGTTCGATGAAGGTTTTGCTTTGTTCGGACGTAACGCCGAGTCAAAAAGCACTTCTAGCAAGGTACGAGCGCCCATCACGATGGTGATCGTTCGTTGATGAAAAGGGCGCCCTCGCATCGTACGAGTTTGTCTTTCATCCATGAAAGACGAACTCGTAAGATTCGAGAGCATCTCTATCATGCCCTGATGGGGGTAGATTTGATAATCATCCAGAACTCTAGAGAAAGTGATCCCACGCAAACGCAGCCTTTCTGTGCCGGACATGTGTTCGCGGGAGTAGACGTTCAGGTTACAGTCTGGAGAAGCAGGCCTGCGACTCCACGCTGTTATGGTTCACCGTTACTAAATACCGAATTGGGAATTCCCGCCATTTTCATAATCATATGCACTAAGTACGTGAACTCACTAATCTTCTAAAAAGGACCCGGTCCCAATATTTATATTGCAGAAGGACTGCGTTGATATCTTGGGCCAGGAATAGACATACGAGTTCGATGGAGTGGGCGCACCTGTCCATCTAGGCGAAACTAATCGTCTGGCACACTCTGCCTAGTAAACTACTTACACTCTCAGACTCGGACCGAGATTGAATACAACCAGCCGAGGTCTTCTCGTCCAGAAGGTTTGTGACGAGTCATCTTCGCTTTTGCTATTATCCAATACGTCCATGTATAGCTTTCGGAAAGCAGCTGTTGAATGACTAAGATCTGCTTCTCTGGCCTCTCTTACCCTGAAGCTGGTAGTCAGCGACCTTGTGATTCTGGAACGTGGTCGCAGCCGGAAAAGACCAGATACCAGCGTAGCAAACAAAGTAGATGTGGGGCGATTGTGAGAAACACAAGCCCGGCGACCATACATGACTGCCTCTCATTGCCAAAGCCAAGACGATCAAAGATCGATGACTCAGGATGCGAAAAGCCAGCCCAGGAGGATCTGTCATGGACCTGGATGCAGTTTTCTCCGGCGTTGACGATTCCAGCTTTGAAATTGGTCGTTCGAAGTTGACTTTACCTGTTCGATAGCGAGTGGAATAAACGATGACAGGTCGATGTTAAAGTTCATCATGTTGAGCTCCTTTCTGAATGTCATAGCTGCCAACGCAGTTCGTGTAGTCCGCAGAGTAACAAATTGAGGTACCCCGAAGCCTGCGATATCGATAATATAATTTTAGTTGAAGAACCAGGGTAACGAAATTCCATGCCAGTGCTTGGCAGGTGTTCGAAAACGCCGATTTCTACGGACATGGGACTTAAACCTTGACGTTTCGTAAACTTTCACTTCTTCATAGTTATCTTGCACAGATTCAATTGAAAAATTGAAAGTATGTCAGAATTGTCTGTACGTACCCGCTCCAAGTCAACACTTCATAGTCAGTTCTCTCTAGCACCGACATGTGAGAATGAATACATAGATGTCATCGTACGAAACGTACAGAACAACCCAACTCCACCGTAACGAGGCGAAATGCTGCAAAGACGACTCAGATTGCTGTTCCATCGGAGACCCGTCGTGAAAGTCCCGTAAATGAGGTCCCCCACGTGTGTTCAAGGTCCCATCAACATCGATCTTATCGCTTTCAGACGCTCGTCCCCCCAAATCCCGCCGTTCTCTCTTTTTGTTTCCTCATTCCAACTATGGCACGCCCCCAACAGCGTCTGCTAGCACAACTCGCCTCTTCACCCAACGACATCGCTTCAGGTCTCGGTCAATGTCTCGAAGCCCTCCGTCTCATCTCTGCTCTCCCCCGCACTTCCCCCGTATTCATTCACTACACCTCCGCCTCATCGCCCACCATCAAAGCATTCGGCAGGGAACACCTCTCTCGTGTTCCCCTCCGTGTATGTTTCACCGCCTTTCCACCGTCGCCGTAACTGACCGCTGATCGATCAAATACCACGCATGACATCCATTGTAGACCGTGATTGCCCTCATCAAGTCCTCCTTGTCCCTCCAAGACCCCGTCCGAGTAACGACTGCACTCTTTTACGGCGAGGATGGTACGGTCGACCCCACCCCGGCGCTCGTGGATGAGGACTCGTGGAAAGAGCTCGCGCCTTATGTGCACACGCTCCACGTCGAGGACGACCGCGACCGCGACGTCATCCGCCCGTCGAACCTCTCTGTGCTCTCGTCCCTCTCAGTGACGACTGCCGTAGGGATCGGTGGCTTGCCCGTCCCAACATCGTCTCCCCCGCCCATGTCCTCCACCTCGAGCAAGGCTTCGGGACTTAACTCGAACGCGTCCACGTTTGTGCCCTCGTCCAACGGAATCACTATCAAGACTGGCGACAGCGCCAAGGCCGTCCACCTGCAGGGCGTGCGCAAGTCCTCCGCCTTGTCGCCGACCTGTGAGTGGCAGGTCGTTCGTTTCGTCTTGGGTTGTTGGAAACAGCGTACTTTGGCTGACACTGCCGATCGTTGTTAGCACCGCAGGCGACGTCGCCATTTGCCATCTTGGATAACGCGGGCGGATGCGTGTGAAAAGTACTAGTGAGCTCTGGATCTGGCAACGCGGTCACCTGGGTCGGGAACATGTGTACGGATCAGTTGGATTCGATCTAGCATACATGAATGAGGCTGTATGACCCGCTCGAGACTACTACAAAGCTTATATAACCCGAAAAGACTACCCAAAGCCCAATAGAAAAGAAACAAGAAAAGAATCTAAATGAAACGACACAGAGCTTAGGACACATTGATATAAACCGAAGAGATCGACTCCAGGATGGGCAGCACCACCTCTATTTTAGAGGCAAAGACTAGAATAAATTGGGGATTAGTGCGTCGATCTTTCGGGAAGCGGTGTGGGCACATACACTTGCTCGGACAGTGCTGGGACAACGTGCTGAGCATTCCTCCCAGCTTGCGAATGGCCACGACGATCTCCGCCTCACTGCCCCAACCACCGTGCGACGACGGCAATCCTCCGATGTCCAACCTTCCTCGTTGCCCTTCAGCGCGCATGTGAAGCACCTCCTCATGCAAAACCAGGCAGAACACGGTCCATATGATCTAGATGGTCGAAGCATAAATTAAGGTCAAAAAATACGGGACAAAACGTACTGGATAGATCGGACACAATGCAGCACGGACCCCCAACGCCTCGCCTTGCGCGTGATCGAGTAGCCGCACGGCGCTGAGCGCCGCCTCGACGCTCCGGCGCCTCGACGAGCGGTACGTGGACACGAACGGCCCGTGAAGACTCACGAGTCCAAGAGCTGTGAGGTGGACCGTCGCGAGCGCTTGTGCCCAATGCTGGCCCTGCATCTGGCCCTGTGCATCTACATGTGTGGTACGTGAAGATCCGGGCACAGACGTGGCACGCGTCGCCATGCCCAAGGCTGTGTTCAAGCACCGCTCCAGTAGCGCGTCCACCCTCGCGAAACGTGCCCAGAACTCGGGTGATTGGCATATAGCGTTGTCTGCATTGGTTTGGAAACGTTATTGATAATGCCAAACACCACAAAGGACACCCTACCTGCCGAAAACGACACACTGATCGCATTCGCCTCGCCCAACAACACGGAGGCCTTGGCATGCACCGTCATGGGGTCATCTCGCGTAAAGTCGTGATTGGGATCGCGGAGTAACAGATGGGTGACATCGGATCTTGCCTAACATAAGAAAAAATGATCAAAAAATGGCATAAACACGCTGACACACTACTGACCTCTTGTAATCCCCCCACAGAACTGGCAGGCCAAGGAACCGATATCCCAGGAGCTTCCCCGCCCCCGCTGCCAAAGCCATCGGCCGATCCAACCGGCTGAAGAGGTCCTTGGCCGATGACAGCGAGCCACCGATCGAGCGCATACAACGCCCAAAACGCACGCACGCGCTCCTCTGCTTCGATTGCGTCCAGCGCTGGTGCTAACGTAGTCTGCCCCACGAATGCAAGTGATAGCATGTCTGCGCTCGTGAGCCTCACGGGTGCTTCTCCGGACAGCCCTTGACCTTGCCCTCCGGTAGCTCCACCAGAACTGACATCGCCCATAAGCACATGCGGGTTCCGATGCAATTTCAACACCATCCCCAAGGCCCACGTGCCACTTGCGTAATACCTTGCTCCGACGACTTGCCCGATCCGTTGCATAAAGTACGATAACAAGACCCCAGTCTGGACCACCTGGAGAAAGGCGCCGGGGTCAAGTTCGGCGTCCACGGTGGTCAGCGCAGAGGCCAGGTGCGTCTGTGTTTGAGCGACAACCTTGCGTGTGACTGTTACTATGCGTTGGATTCTGCTCTCTTGGGTTTCCGCGTCACGGACAGGCTCGGACGCAGCTGCAACAGTAATGGACCAGAGCACCAGCGCGCTTCGTAGGGCGGGTAGGAGGTGCATAGCGTGGATCCGAAGGTGATCGATGTTGAGGAAGAAACCGAGCTCCGTTGTGTAAGGGGAGATCGAAGATAGCCTATCCGTAGCACAATATAGTCAGGAAAGGTGATCAATATTGAAGGTAACGAACGCATTGCGCCCGCTGTAAATGGAAATACTCACGCGTCCTGAATGTCTACTTGCACCTCTTCCTCCGAGGTGTCCACTGGTCTGAACAGATCAACCACGCCACCACCACCACCTACGTAAAGGAAGCCATGGGTCAGCTCTGTTCGAATACGACGTGAAATCAAAAGCTACTCTACATACCAGAAACACGTCCGTGGGACAGGACACGATGATGGAATTCGAGTGATGGTGCCTGTACTTGTGATTGTGGATCTTGTGTAGTACTTGTACTTGCGCCCGCCGCATAGGGTGTAACTAGCTCCACTGAAGGCGCCACCTCGCTTGGATTCTCCAGCTCCCACACTCTTGCTCTCAATCGCGCGACGTCCTCTTCCAGAGTTAGTGTACGAGGACGTTGTCTTCCATCAGTGTATTCGCAGTCTTCGACGCGTTCGCCCCTGAGACAAGGGGTACACACAGGTCTGACGCCGTCACATCTCTGTGCGGGCGGCGAAAAAAAGATCGCCGAGGACCTGTTTAGATCACCAACGAAATGACAGGTAAGAACTCACCATCTTTCTGCGCCTAGATAACAATCATGCTAAGTTGACAAAGAAAGCAGGGGGGGAACGTGCGCATGCCACGTACCTACACGAGAGGCAAGCTTTGCCTCGCTGCAAGGGCTGACTCCCTCCAGTCAAACCTTGAGGATCGGCCCCAGGATTGACATTCATGTTAGTGATCGTGTTTGGGTTGACAGCGAAGATTCGGCAGAGAAAAACTTTGGATTGTGAAACAGAGGAGAAGTGAACACCCACCTCGCTTTATAGATGCGTGTTGATGAAGCCCGAGAGTGATTGAATTATGACACATAATGTCCCAGCCCAAAAGCAATGACTTCCAAAGCCGTCAAGTTGTAAGTGGTTCGATTGTTTCTGGAGCGGCGGATAACATTCTTAGCCGATACATGAAGCACATCGACGAAAGGCTGGTACACATCCTCCAAAACCGGACGATGGTCGAGGCAAATTCCGCCGGGAAATATGTCATTGAAAGCTGCGCTTAGTGTTGCGTTCGGGGAGGTGCAGTGGCCGAAGGACACGATGGTCACTGCGGCGTTGTCATCCACTTGCCCCAGACCAGCAGGAGGAGTTGGTGACAAAGCATTTGTGACGTATATTGACTCGCGTACATTTTGTTGACGGGATGTCGAAATCCGCAGAAGAACATTCGCGAACTGGTCGGAAGGCGACGACGCGTGTTCATTTTCGGTATCGACGGCGGATCGACCCTGTCGTCTTGTGGAAATCATGATGATGATGCGTGAGAGGGAGTCTATTGAGTTCCGGTGCGCCTCTTAGCCGGCGGTCTCGATCTTACGTCTATTTGGTGGTTCCGCACAGGACGGCCTGGATGTCAGCAAGTCAAACACTCGGGCTACGCGGGGAAAGTGCATCAAATCAGTGTGTGGCGATACAAGGTCTCTCTGTGCCTTGGCCATAAACATCCAGCCCGGCTGTGTTCTAGTTGGTGAGTCTGTTGATTTCGATAGTTGCCGCATGGTGTGCGTCGCCTCGCCGAAGGCTCGAGGACCCGGCAAATAACATCCGTTCCTCCGATCGCAAAGATCCTCAATGCCTCGATAAGACCACCACCATCCTTGCTTAGAGCCTGTTTGCTCCCCCCCGCCGAACCGCTGCACCCAGCTCCCGCGTGTCCTATCGCGTGTCTCCCACTCAGATGCCACCACTCGGAGAACACGCGGACGCCATAATTGGCCCCTTTTCCACTGCTGCCTCGTGTTGACTACGTTCAATTTGAGCTGTACAAGCGTTCATTGCCCATTCCAGCGTCCTGCCTGCGCCTGCTGCGGCAAGTTCCTGCCAGCACAGACCTCTTTCTTTGTCGAGTCCAATTCTAACCTTCGTCGACCGGGCTCGTCGAACAAACTTTCTTGAACGTTTGCGCCCACCTCCATGGCAGAATTTCCTGAAATAGGCCCCATCCGCATCGACACGAGCTTCCCTCGCCCACACAGTGAACGAGATTTCCTGGCGGAACCTATTCCTAGGGACCGTTTTTCCCGGCATAGTGGCCAAACCCAGCCTCGGTTACGAGATGTCACCTGGATATCCACCTCCCAATCCCACATCCCTTCGACACACACGCATACTCCACAGACACCGCGTTATGTTCCGTCTTCTGGGTACCAGCAGACGCGCACCCCGACACCGCCCGTACGAAAGTCCGCCCCTACGATTACGGAATCGGAGCTGGACGCAGAGTACATGACCGTCAGCGTTGATGATCAAGACGACTTCAATCACCAAGGGCACAATGCATACGGATTTAGTGAGGCGATGCCTGCAGTGGTGAGCGGAAAGAATGAAAAGAGGAATTTGGTGGGTGGGCTCGTCAACGGTCTACGACGGCTGCCCAAGGTCATGTCCAAGAGTAGGTTGAGGGATCATTGGAAGCCAGAGAGACAAGGAACGGGTACGAGTACGACCGTGACCGAGACCAGACGAACGATATTACCACGTTATGCTGGTCCTTCCATGCCTGGAATCCCCGCGACAAACTCGGACGACATCCCGACTGTAGAGCGGCTTAGCGACACCCCACTACGCGCTTCATCGGAATCTCCGCATCTGCGTCAGGCCAACGCTACGGACAGCGACGCGAGCATAGGTGAAGGACGACGAGAACGGTTGACGCTGGCCGCCGTCCGTGAATATCCATTCGAAAGCAGTCCCCGTCGCTCGATACACGACCCACGTGCTCATTCCCACTCAGACGACACTTCCTCATCCAGTCGCCCCCCATTTGATCGGGGAGGAGACGTCCCCAACGCCATGTCTACGCCCATTCTCGCCGACATCCATTCCCCCATCCTCGCCGAACCTCGCCCATCTGCCGACTTTATGAAGATGGAGTCACCTATCCGTCCGCCCCCAGCCGAGTCCGTCCGATCCCAGATCGCACGCGCAGGCAAGTTCATCCGCGACATCAACCATCTACCCTGGATTGCCTCCTCTGGAGTCTCGAGCATCTACATACCTGGTGAGGCGACGACACGCCGGTACAGTCGTCCAATATCGAAGAACAAAGGGTCATCATGGTACACGTCACGCGCAAAGCCGATCGATCTGTTTGCTGGGCCGTCGACGACGGGCTTACTGCCCCATCAACGGCCACCCCCATCGGTGACACCCGCTGGCGGACCCCCTCAATCTGTCTTTCCGGCACCATTCATACTTGGGTCGAGCGCCAATCTGTTGTTCTCACAGCCGGCGCAGATGGGTAGTGGTGTGGCTGTCAGTGGAGGAGGAGGATCCGGGTCGCCGTCGCATGAGGGACCGCCGTCGACGGACAGTCATGGGAGCCAAGCGCAGGTGTTGGCGCCTGCATACGTTGCACAGCCACTGTTCGTGTATCCGTCAGGGTTACCTCAGGCGGGAGGGCCGCCAGAGGCACAGTTTCCGAGGCCAGTGTACATGCTGGCGAACTCACAGCCGCATTTCATGTCTTCTGGTCAGATGGACGGGGGTGGGGGCATGGGCATGGGCATGGGCGCGGGGCCGAGGTTATTCGTGCCGCAGCCTTCTGGGTTGCGGACACCAACATTTGGGTGATGTCATGGTGTGCCAGCTGGTTTGGACAGACGACTGCTGGTGCGGCGCACATTGGTTTATGTGTTGTCCTTGAAGGCAAGGCCTTTTTCTTCTCCTTTTTCTTGGCACTACTTTTTAAAGTGTTTGTTTCAATCACATCGCATACGTATACCCCCGCGCGCCATGATCCATCTACCGGAGTTACCTTTCTTGGACCCGACTCAGCATACTAATATTAGCATCTATTACCTGTCTAGCATCATTTTTGATGATTTATATCCTACATCACTTGGGTTCACTTATGGAAAGGGGGGTGGAAATCAATATCAGCCCTGGAGGGCGGATGAAGGTGTGGAGGTCAATTGTGCATTGGAGTCCGAAGTCCCCGGGAAGGACACTCCAAAGTCTTCGTGTTCTTCTTTTTTTCTTTGGATTGTAACGAGTATCGTGTACACTTTGAACGCTGTGCCAGGCACGTCTGAAAGAAATTGAAGCCTAGAGGAGAAAGATCTCAATGGATGGTATCGTAGAGTGTAATGTCACATGCTAACTCTCAGGGCCGAGCTCGGCAAGGGGCCAAGGGGTTGCCGCTCGGCACGTCATCGGGGTTCAATCTGAGTAAGTCGGACAACCAATTTAGGTCGCTCAATCAGCCACTGGGAACGACGATGGTCCCATGTCATCATCCTCAGTGGCAAAGAGTGGCTTATTTTTCATAACAAAATATCTTGGCACGGAGATATCGGAACAAAAGGCTGCGACTGGCAGGTTCAAAAACGACCAAAATGAGTCACAGCCTGTTTCACATCGCAAGTCTTCTCACAGGTTGACAAGCATCCCTGATCCTGGTTTTGCGCATTACAGTAACGAAATTGACTCGCCTACACTCATTGCATTCTCTGTTACTCGACAAAGCAAATCTTTTTTGAATGTAATCGCCGGGAATGCGAATCCGACAAACTCAGAAATGATGGCACAGGTCTCGTTCCCTGAGGATGTCAAGATTTGTAAGGTGAACTGATCAAAATAGAGTACAGGGTGCCTTGCAGCTCAAATTGTCTTAGTAAGTGTACCTACCTCTCCCTATCTCTGACACGGCATTTTATTCGTTACCGTAAAGGATGAGTGCCCCACGAATTTGGCGGGGGATGGGTGTGCACAGGTTGGATGAGTAAAGGGGTGGCTCGATGAGTAAGTTCATCAATTTTTCGAAAGAAAATGAAATGGCTGAATCATTAATACGAAAGGTCAACCCAGGGAGGGTAAGAATGAAATTTTGATTGAAGCCTAGAAGACATCTTGGTAAGCCAGTCGTCCTCGTGGTTGTGATGGGCCCTCAGACCAGCAGAACGAAGGTTGACGTGATCATTTGGGAGTATTAGTTGAGGCGCAAGTTCCTGCAGCGATGTCTTTCGTACGGTATTAATCTAGTCCCCGGATTGACATCAGAGCCTAGGTTTTGAGCCTCGGCAGATGCCGTTCCTGGATTTGCTCAGAACGTCGGTCCATTCCCTCCGATGTTGGATTAGGTTTCCGTTAGCGGTATCTTTTTTCATCACTAGTTGCGCTAGCTAAGGCTACTAGGTGGCTATAGCGGACTCTATGTGTGTTTGATTTGATGGCTTGCGATTGGATCCATATTGAGCAAGTGAAATGTGATGTATATGCATAGTCCGGTAATCAATATAAGGAAGGAATCGAAGATGGTGTTGATACCGATTGAACAACGAATTCGACTGATAATCTTTGTCATTTAATACCACCTCGGAATGTGCACTAAGTGGAAAACGCCGTCCACCGTGAAATTCGGACCATTTTGATTCAAAATGGCATCATTCTTTCCCGACCGTTGGCGTATCATGCACCACTCAGACGGACCACGATCATGCTTTTCACCCTTTTCCGAAGGAGATTGTGATTCTGGATTACTGTAATAATTGTCACATAATGCGATCAAGAGTGATATGTGCCTCCATTTTTGTTTTTCTTAGGGCGATATCACTGACCGTACTTGATAATCGTTCGGACAATCCTAGGACTTGCAAAGGTAGGAAAGCGAGCGAAAATGTCGGTTTTAAAGATCACTTTTGTATCATGTCCGAATATGAGATACGATCATACGTCAGCCCAACCCTTTACGCCAGCATCCTTTCATCAAGTCACGAACGCACAGACACTACTAGTACGCTTTGGTGTACATCATAGACTACATGCAATCGTGTTGATCGGGAAAAGAGCCGTAGGCCGCCGAGCTCGTCCGACTACCCGATGCCAGTGGTTGTTACATGCATGATGCGAGGCTTTGTCTAGGTTTTAAACCCGTGCCACTGGTTCGAAGAAATGCATGCAGAATCGTAGGTCTTCTGATCAAGCTTTTATAGTATATGTATTCACTATTTTGTAGGAACGTGAGCTAAATGCTGCAAGTGGATAGTGCGGAGTCATCATATATGTGTCATGTGGTGTGTTCACTTTTCGTGTTCTTCTTGTCTTTGTCCGATCGCGCATTGAATATTGAATGCCGACGCACGAGGCATCGTTTTTCGTCATCACTCATATTCGTGGGAGGCCATTCCTCTCCCGGATTCAACTAGCGAGATCTTACCACGCTACCTTATGGTCAGCTACATTTAAAGGGATGTATGGTCGCTCTGAGATTCCTCAGTGTGCCCTCATACGTCGTACACATGTCTTTACCCGACAAGACCACTATTCTGATTGTTGGTGCTGGTCCAGCTGGGCTTGCCGCTGCTCTCTCTATATATCAGCAGGGCTTTCGTGACTTCATCATCGTCGATGCCATACCCAATGGGCGAAATGTTTCTCGGGCAGTCCTAATTCATGCAGCCACTCTTGAGGTAGAGTGTCTTTACAGTAACCTCTCGCCCGACTTCGTCTAAGTCACTTATAGGCGCTGGACACAATAGGTTGCGGGGAAGATATATTGTCGCAAGGTGTTAGGACTACTGTGTTCAACATCGAAAATCGATCGACAAAGCTTTGCAGTCCCCATATCGAGGGTCTCAAGTCACACACCCGACACCCGTACATACTCATCGTCCCTCAGAATGTAACTGAACATGTACTGGAGAAGAAGCTGGTGAGCTTGGGTGTCACCATCCATCGGCCCATGAAGGTAGTCGGGCTGAAGACCAATACAAAAAACCCAAACCTCAGTGATGTTGCTTTTGAAGATGGTAGAGTGATCACTGCAAAGTATGTGGTCGGCGCAGATGGTGCGCGCTCCGCGGTGAGCTCTTTTTTTATTCTCCTATACTTGGATGCTTTCTCATAATATGTAGGTCCGTACTATGGCTGGCATAGGTTTCTCGGATCCAACGTTCGTTGCGGGGCAGGAAAACAACAACCTGGCTCAAATGGTTCTCGCCGACGTTACTTTCGACAATGTGAACGACGATGGCGCGATGAGTATCACCTTGACCCCAAACAGTGTCTTCCTTTTCTTCCCGCTCCCTCCCTCTTTCAACGAATCTGTTGCTGCCGATGGCCAAATTTCCACTTCTGAAAGGATATACCGCATCGGCTGTGGTGTACCTGTGTCGGAAGGCGGAATTCCCCATTCGGCTTCCAGAGAGTACCTCCAAAACCTCGTCGATCGGTTCGGACCTCATCGCCTCTCATCAGACCCATCTATAAATCCTAACTCGAAACCGACCTGTATCAAGGATGTTATCTGGCGTTCACGCTTCCGCAATCACGCATCCATCGCCGACACAACCTTTACTCGTCTTGGGTCCAGAGAGCAGGTAGGGCAAGGCAGCGTCATCGTCCTGATTGGCGATGCTGCTCACATCCACTCCCCCGTGGGTGGCCAAGGGATGAACCTCGGTCTGCGTGATGCAATCTTCCTTGGTGAAGCATTGGCGAAACACAATCGCGCTAACAAGACCAAGCCACTCGCCGAAACCGATGACTCGATCCTCTACGAGTTCACTACTGCAAGGCATGCTCGCGCGTTGGAAGTGATCAAGCTCACGAAAGGTCTTATGTCGGTTATAGGAATGGAGTATCGAGAGCGACTGTCCTGGTGGTGCCCGATCGACTCTGCAACGGTTCGGTCTTGGGCGCTGTGGGTGCTAGGGCAAATCCGGTTGGCTCGGGATAAGATGGCGTGGGAGCTGAGCGGGTTAAGCAGGAGGTAGAAGGAACGAATGAGAGCTGGCTTGCTATATTGTAACCCTGCTCCAAGGACTTTTAGAGATACCTCTGTTGATCTGTTTATTCACTTGGATGGTATTGTTGACGCGAAACACGGTATGGAGGATGTAGAGCACATTACCCGATGAATTCTCACCTGTCGAAAAATCAAAATCTTTGCCGTTTTCGTTCTTGTCATCACAAGGGCATATCCATGTCAAAGACTTGACGGCGGAAATGTCAATTGATCTGAGGAGACGACAAGCGGACGCATTGGATGGTCCATGATGATGCTTGTCAAAAGAAAGGCTTGTGATTTTTTGCAGTCGTCGTTCCTGCAAGCGTAAATATAGCGTGAATACAAATCCTAGTGGTCAGGACAGCAATTACGATGTTCATATATAAAGTTCTCTCCATCATCCAAGCCCTACTTCGTACCTGACGATCTACAATCAGGATCGAAGCTTACTCAGCCTAAATTGCCATGAATTCGGAGCGAGGTCATTGGTCACTCGGTATTTCTACGAGGACAAGCTTTTGTGAAGGTTTTTTATATCCTTTCACGGACGGGCACGGAACACCGAGATGATCTTGGTCTGAGCATTGAGCTTGTGCATAGCCCCTACTAGCCCCTACTAATGAGTAATGACATTGACAGGATCAAACTTCCAAGTAGTCATCCTCATCGTACTAGGATGGGCACAAACCTGCCAATGATCATGAGCTCGTTCAAAGGTTACCGCCCCGTTGTTTGCATGCATGGTGGTCGTTGGAAAATACAGTTACTGATATAGATACAGGGGTGTCGGTTTTTGTCTGGGACACCGGACGGAAACCCCGGGTAAATGATCCGACGGACTTTGACTGATTTATTTCGTAGGGTCGGGAATCCGTCGGGTCTCAGACAATGTACAGCGGGAAAGATCACACATAAGTATCGAATCATAGACTGGTAAAGAAGATAAATACTAGACGGAGTTTAAATTGCTCGCCGTGAACTCACGGAATGTTCAGATCCTGGGCCTACTAGTACTGAGCTTGCATCTCAATCGCAGGGACAAATAATGACCTCGTTCGATTTCATAGCACCTAAGAACAATTTATGCACAATTTTACCTAAATTATTGAGCCTATGTATTAGCATGAGGTATGAGGTCAAGACTACGTACCTTCGGTGCAAATTATTGTAATGGAGGGACTCCAGCTCGTTGAAATCTTGAGCAGATGCCAGAAACGCTGGCAAGACGACGCAGGACGTACAACGTTTGGCACTTTTTCCCTCGCTCACTCTTTCCTTCTTTACATGCACCTGCGATGCGTCGGTCATCTCCCAGGTCGGTACCTTCCAAGACGCTAACGTGGCCCGGTCATGTCAGGGTGCGTTGTTCCTTTTGGTATTTGCATCCTGTGCGTGGCAGTTGATTTTGCACAGCCGCTATTGCTTCTGTCATTTTGTACGATCACGGCAAGTGCAATCTACCCCAAGTTTCGAGTCTGCATGAGTCCTGACGTTGATTACTGGTACACGAAAGTCATTACACTCGACCGAGGGGTGAGGATCATGCACTCTGTTGGCATTTCTTCACATGACACCTAGGTCGACTATATCTGGGTAATTCATCCGAGTGTTGTTTAACGTGATGATGCCCCACCGACGTCACTTTCTTTAGAGTACCCCGTTTTCGTTTGGGAGCATCAAATACCTGTTGGTAAGGGCTCGTCCTTGAGGGTTTATCAATATTAAGGGAAGCACATACTCTAGATCCGGTACATTGCTGATGTCGTCGGTGTGTAAGTTCATGAGGGTCTTTCTTTCGTCTCGCCACTGATTACTACTTATCTAGCTTGAATGCAATCGGTAAGAGAGGTTTCGACCGGAGTCCAAGAAGCCTTCTTATACCGCTTCCATAGCTTCCGCTGGAGGAAATCAGACTCTGCAAGTACCAGGCTCCTCTAGGCTATCCTCCTCCATGGCTGACGACAATGGTAGTTGTAGGTTTTTTCTTGCGATGGAGGGAAACAAATTTTACAAGACGTTTGAAATGCTTGACGTCCTTGTAGTCGTCAGTACTTTTCGGCCGTATTTCTACCTGTAAACATTACTCCATTCCAAGGCAAAGTTTACCTTGCCACCGAAGTCTGGCTGATGCTTGCAATACTTTTTCTGATTCAGCGTATGTTCAGTTGTCTGTTGCTTCTTCCGCGTTGTTCGCTGACTCCAATCCACCTTTGAGTGATGTTTCAAGTTCGGCTATATGTCTTGTTCACTGTATCAAAGATTGTCCCTGCCTTCTTGATGTTCGGTTACGTGTGTGAGGTTGCAGCCATGGTGTCTCTCCTAGGTTACATGGAGGCAAATTCCCGAGGTGCGTCCCTCCCGTGCGGGTCGTCCATTCTTTTGTCCACATACGCTCATTCTCAGCCCCATTTTATCTGAAATATCGCAGTCACGAACGAGGTCGGACCAGGGTTATACGCCTGCGCAAGCGTGGGGTCCCCACCTTTTCACCACTATTTCTTCTGGCTACCCGCCATTCTGTTTGACGGGACGCTCTGTGCAGTGACGGTTTTCCAAGCCATGCGCTGCCGACTGTCAGGCCGTTACTCTAATTGGAAGAGATTATTTCTCGCAGACA
>JBBPME010000247.1:0-32964 GCA_038090155.1 Rossbeevera pachydermis
TCAGCCTCAGAAATGGATCTCCCAGCTTGTAAGATAGCTGTAAGCTTGGCCTTCTTATCTCGAATCTGATCTTGAAGCTTTATTAAACCCTTTTTGAGAATGTCGAGAGGTTTCATAGCGACAGATGTTTCGAAGTTGAGAAGTTGAAATAGGCTTTAGGTCGTGGTCAAGAAGTGTGGCGAATTACTTAATGTTATTTCCTACTTTAGCAGTTAATTCACACATGTATGAGGTTTGACTGTCAAAAATAGGTATGGGTTATGTGTTGTGAGAGAGTATGGGTTTTGGGCCGAAATTCCCCGCAAACCAACTTGGGATATCCAAAAAGGTATGTGTTATAAGGGAGTATGTGTTATCTGAGGTATGTGTTATGAGGGAGTCGACTGTATTAACCATATTTCGTTCCCAGCCCTGGGGTCTGTTTCACCTGTTTCAAACAGATCAGTGTGCTTCGCGACGAGTAACTTGAAGGCACACATCATATGCGTTGTGATCTAGGGCCAAACCATCGACCATCGTCGCTGGTTGTTAAATAAATGCTTCTTGTCCCTTTTGTTCATCACTCCTTGCAAACGCCACCGTCAGCTTTCCGAACTAATCGGGGTATCGTATACGCTTACTCTACCGGCGTCCACTTCTCTGCGCACCAGACATATGGTCACAGGAGTAGCATCAACGAGGTAGGCGAGTGGACTGTGTTTTCCGTACAGGCTGGAGCGCGGTTGATTGTCCTCATCCTCAGCAACGACAGTAGTGCAAAGTATGACTCTGCGAGCACCTCGTTTAGGTGAGACATCGCGTTTATATGCCTGAACTCATTCGGTATCACGGGTTACTTGGCCTTATGAGCCTGAAAAGTTTCTTTCCTGATCAATGAGGGGCCCCGGATTGGTCGATGATCGAAATGGCGACCAGGCCCAATATTCACGGGGAGCTTGGATCACTGTGACTGGAAACAGCGCCCGATTTCGCCCTTCGTTGGTTCATCACATATTCGGGCATTGTTCCTATTTCTCGCTGAAGTGACCAACAGATTGCTCATAAACCAACGCACCCACGGTCCTAAATCTCAGGGTCGTGATTTCGCCACGTCGTAAGCCACCCAAGTTGCTTCTCCAAGTGGCCTAGTACATATGTTACAAGTGCCTCTCATTGCGCCCTTCCAACATCGTCTCGACAGGATCAATCATGCTCCTGTTTTGTTCCGAACCGCGTGTTTATCTCACCCCCGTTTACAATCAAGTTTGAGCCTAAACACTGAACCGTTGATGCCGGAGTCAACATAGAGGTATAATTCGGAAGATTTATATGCCTACGTTATGCTCCGGTGTTGTGCCATATCTCCTTTCTCCATCATTGGAAACAGCGGAAGGCTAGCATGGTGTCATTTTCAATATGCGAGTTTTCGGTGTTCACCTTGATTTTTGTATATCTGGTCTGCTTGGCAAGTGTGAGTCCTACAGTCTTTACCTGGCGTTGTCCTTACTTATGACTAGCAGAAGAGGCTTGGATAACATGGGCCGACCGTATTGCCCTAGGCCAAGCATTTATGTCGGATCGTACCCATATTCTTCGATGCAGGACATCATGCATCGGCGCGGCACATTGGATTTCCACACCATGCGTGAAGAAAGCCTTCCCTGAAGATTTTCCTTGAATATTTCCACGACATTTACGGTGTAGAACAATTCCTACATTCTGTGGTATCCGTTATGCTGTCTTACCCGGTTCAACATTACCTGGAGTGCGCTGGTACACGTTGTTGGCTCGAAGACCCGTTGCCTTGGCAGCGTAGCTGAGCGCACTGAGGTTCCACCCAGTACGGCACGAGTGCGGGGCTCAGAAGGAAATGCACGGAATGCGACCTATCAGCCTGACAGAATCAACGATGCGACGGATAACATCGGTTAACTATTTGCCGTTCCAATCAAATCGATATTACTAACCGGGTCTGAGCTTGACAGGTAGTATGTTCTTATCTTAATGGAAAGATTGTTGGCTAAATATACATGCCCCCGGCGGACGGGACCCTGGTAGTTGCGCCCTCGGTTCTGTAAACAGAGCAAGAATAAGAATGGTCACGCAAGTTGAGTATGCCTATTGAATAATTCACAACGTGTCTACCCGCAGAGTCTCGGGCCGTTTTGTTGAGGCCCAGAAAGCACCCCGACTGCTGGACTCCTACCAGTCGATGTGACTCTGTCGCGGTCAATTTTTTTTTACTTGGCAACGCCCAGGGAGCAGGACGTAGAGTCTACAACATAACATATTGCAAGGTGGGAACACCCATGCGATGTGATGGCCTTCGCGATAATGATGTTGGTGGAACGTTCCCGGGCTTGTCAGAGACTGGGATGCCTGTGCACATCGCTATCATCGGCTTGTCGTGTATGTTGCCTTGGGAAGAGTTTACGTCTAGATTATTATATATATGTATATATACGAAAGGCGCGCCACCAACGGTTTCTTGCTAGGCTATGTCGCGTTCCGCTTCAAAATACCGGCCAAAGAGTGTAGGTCAAGTCAGAATGTAAGTGCACGATAATGAGCGTAGCGTTCGTCGGTAGAAGAGAGCATTTGAAATCATTTTCACCCGCTCTCGCCCGCAGAAGGCGAAGAGATATGAGATATGGTTATTGAATAAATTTTGTACAGTTCATTGATAATGTGGCTGTTGGCCGACATTCTGTCGGGCTACAAAATGAGTGTAATATTACCAGCCCTGTTCGCATGGGAATCACATGAGGAAGACCGCGAGCATAAACCGAGTACTAAGCACCTACCATGTAGTGTTGCCTCGAACGTTACAACTACCAATCGGCAGTCCCAAGAGCCACTTTGCGTGCAAAGGGATCACAGACATTTCGCATTTACGTCAGGCAGCCCTAGAAAGCCTCCAGCCTCCAGGACATAGATAAGTGCCTGTGCCTGTGTCATTCCGATGAGAATATATCGAAAAGTTATTTAAAAAATTCAATGGCCAACATGGGGGTCGAACCCAGGACCTTCGCGTTATTAGCACGACGCTCTAACCAACTGAGCTAGCCGGCCGTTAAAGAGCTATTCTGTAATTACTATATGAACATAGAACAGGAACAGCAGGACAACTTGCGTGAGAGAAACTTGCCTGTGTGGTTTGAGTGGGTGTAAATTTTCTCCAGGGCCAAAATTAGGCAGGAAAGGAGACAGCAGACATATGCATACGAACTTAGGATTCCAAAATGAATCTTGAATTCAGATCTAGGAGTTAGCCAAGGTGAATAGTTGCCTCCAGCTGGTGTTCTTGAAGTTCGGGTGGAGATGGGAATGGAAGAACACATTACACAATCGCTGACTTAGCAGTGCCTGTCAAATAATCAGATATGCGTTTGGAAGTCTGACTGGAACCCAACTCACACCAAATTCTGTCCTCTTTCCATCCAGTGACCACCGCCTCCATACATTTCCGGGCATTCTGCATCTCATTCTAAACTACACCTGACCATAGCCTAGACGCCTCACGCCATGTCCAGCTCCAATTTTCACGAGATCACCACGTCCGGTCAATTCAAGGATATCTTGTCTGCTGATCTGACCCAGGTTTCTCTAATTAATTTCTGGACTCCATGGGCAGCGCCATGCAAGGAAATGAATAAATTTGTCAATGAGCTCGCCCAAAAGCACCCCGAACTGTTGGTCTTGCAAGTAAGGACGCTATTCCGAGCCACCTCTGAATTTCGGCCGACTGATTTGATAAACCTCCTGGCCGTTTTTTACGGTTGGAATAGGTCGAGGCGGAGGATCAGGAGGAAATTTCAGAGTCATTTGATATTCAGTCTGTGCCCTCGATCATCCTTCTTCAGGTAAGCCCTAAATCACCCAGCTGCTTGACGTCAGCCCGTTTTCTCATGCAGATTTCAGGGCCACAATCTTCTCGGTCGGATCAATGGAGCGGATGCTGCGGCCGTGACCAAGTTAGTCGGCAAACATCTCGGCAAGGTTGCACAACCAAATGATCACGCAGTTGAGAAGGCTATGGAGTCAGAGGAAGAGCTTGAGGCACGCATGCGCCGTATTATGCAGCAAAGTCCTGTCGTCCTGTTTATGAAGGGGGAACCCAATGGCCCTCGCTGCGGCTTCTCGCGCAAGGCGGTTAATCTTTTGCGAGAACAAAATGTGGCGTTTACACACTTTGACATACTGGGAGACGATGCAGTCAGACAAGGTGATGCGGCGCCGTCTTTGTCGGTAATTATATTCGCTCACTTGATGATCATGTGATAGGTCTGAAGAAATTAAATGACTGGCCAACCTACCCACAGTTCATTGTCAACGGTGAATTCGTGGGGGGATTGGACGTGGTTACCGAGATGGTGTCCAATGAGGAATTTGCGGATGTATTCGTCACGGCTTGAGGAAAACGAGGCACTTTCAACCTTTCACGATGGCACGTTATATTAGACTGATTGGATGTCAATCTAAATTAGAAAGGAAGGCTCTTATGGCATTGGGTTGGCTCAACGGTGAACGCTGAGGAGCCGGTGGAATGAAAATTGACATCATTCTTATGTTCTGCAACATGCTTCACACACGTGTCGGTATGGCGATGACGGCAGGGAAGCCTGATCCCCTTGATTCAAGCCTTCACCGTGATCGTACTACTACGCCCAACATGTGTCAGAATAAGTACTACAAGTCCAATGGCCAGAGTTCCCTATGGCGTGGAAAACTGAGCGTTTATCTGCCAAAATGATGATGTCTTTCGATTGACTTGGTTTAACAGTTGGTAACTGTTGGTTATAGAACCTATAAGTCGTCCTTTTGAACCAGGGATCCGCTGCCGGCATGACACATGGCTTCCGTCTTAGAATACGTCACTTTGTCTGATAGTGACCATTGAGCAAGTACATATCCCCAGTTGGATGATTGTTATCGCATTGCTCCACAATTTAGTTCCGTTTACCGGTTACACCCCATCAACTGTACGTGCGAAGCCCAGGGTCCAACGCGTGACGTCACGCGAATCGGCCCATGTAACTTGTTCCTTTGCCCTTCTCCTTGATCACGCAGAAGGGTCGTTTATATATATTCACGATGACGGCCCACTTCCAGATTATCGTCATTCACTTCCTTTCCCCTTTCCTTCATGTCGAGCCAAGACCCAGCCCGTGTATTACTCCTCATAGATGTCCAAGCCAACCTGCTGAGAGACCCTGCGGCCGGTGGGGTGCCCGCAGCACACACTGTCCGTCAAAACATCGAGCGTGTGCTTCAAAAAGCACGCTCCGCGAAAATCCCACCTCGTATCATCCATGTTCGCAACAACGGCGAGACCAGCGATCCAGACGAGTCAAACACGCCCGGCTGGCAGCTGGTCTTCACCCCGCTCCACCACGAGTATGTCGTCGACAAGAAGAAGAACAACGCGTTCGCAGGCACGTGCCTTGGTGAACTCATACCGACGAATGCCGAGGTTATCGTCGTCGGCATGCAGAGTGACTATTGTGTTCGTGCAACGTGCAGCGCTGCGCTGGATAGAGGGAACGTGGTGATTTTGATAAGGGGCACTCATGCCACTCTGGATTGCCAGGAGATTTGGAATGGCGGAGGCATCACCCCAGCTCATGTGATAGAGGCTAAGATCGAGGCCGAGCTGGAGGAGGCTGGCGTGAACACCTTGGACATGAAGGATCTCCCTGATCTCTTCGTCAATCGATAAACAAGGATTGATCCGTGCATGGGCGCTCACGTTCATGCCCAATTTCTTGAGATAATACATGTATTTATGGTAAGTATAACCGTATGGAGCCATTCGGACTAAACAAGTCGTGCTGACGGCGCATTACAGGAACGGATCAAAACTCACCTCTATAGAAAACGGGACTCGCCTTGGAAGATCTCATATATTTGAGCTATGTAGAGTTTTGCTTCTGCTTATATGTCTCCATGGTAGTGGTTCCAACGTTCAGTATTTATTGCCTCTGTCGGTTTCAAGAATCTTGTCGTGTTCTTGTTTGTTTCTAGAGCTTTTGGTAACACAACGTCTAGTCACGTGCCAGTGAGATAGAGTGACACGTAATGTCATCATGAGCAACCAAAAGCAAGCCGTGGATCCCTACAAGGCAATCACTGACGGAAATGTCTGTATTGAGTTCTTATAGGTAGTTCAGAAAACTCAATGTTTGACAGAATCAGCGTTTGAAACTGACCACAGACGCACCCTTCGCACCCACATATGTCCAGCAGACATTGACGCTTTCTTCTGACCCCGCTGGGACGTACGAGAGTCGTGTCAAGGGTCGCCACATACTCCTCGAAAACCCCGTGAGGGAGAGCAGAGCCAGGAAAGACAGAGCTGCGCAACAGGCTCGCAAACAGGCCGAAAAAGAGCAGAAGAAGCTCAGACCGTTAGGCAGGAAAGCGGCGGAGGCAAAGGGGCTGTGGAAATTGGAGAAAAGTGCGACCAGGTGCGTGCCTTTTATTCTCTCATTTCGTTGGTTGCTATTGCGTGATAGGATGCTGAAAATTGGGTTAGATTCGAGCTATTCATACCGTTACATCGTCTTTGGATGGGGTACATGTCGGAGTTGCTGGGGCTCAGTCTTCCTGATGTCGATGCATTTACATCGTCGTCATCACATCATCAGGCCAAGATGCCGAGCGCCTCGTCCATGCATGCTAAGCTGGTAAAGGCCGATTTTAACGGGTCGCTGCTCACGGGTGAGTGCGATATTTCCCTCGACTGATCGTGTCCTACCAATTCCCTAAAACACGAAAACAGTCCGCCAGAGCCGGAACCCGTGTCTCGTCGGCATCTCTGGAATAGTTATTCACGAGAC
Source organism: Rossbeevera pachydermis (assembly GCA_038090155.1). Lineage (NCBI taxonomy): Eukaryota > Fungi > Basidiomycota > Agaricomycetes > Boletales > Boletaceae > Leccinum > Leccinum pachyderme. Next base: position 6,819 of record JBBPME010000247.1, read on the forward strand.
GGAGAACTCATTCAAGATGATCACGCGGAAGAACCAGTTGAAACGTACGGCCTTCTATCCCCTTCATTCATCCCCAGATCTACTCTGACGACCAATCTCGCCGTTTCGTCGCCGTTTCTCTCCCTTCTTACAGTCGTTCCGAAACGAAATTCGGTCTTTGCGCTCGCAGTACCGCTCTACTCCACGCAGGTGTCGCTCCAATCACAAGAAGAGCGAGAGTTGGGCCAAGAAAACTTGCAAAAGTCATGGACAGTCCTCGACAAACCTTTCATCGAATTTAATTTGTACGGAAACCAGTTTTGTTTCCGTTCTGCGGATCGGTCGAATAGGAAATTCAAAGCCAAAGAGTCGGTCGAGCTATAATGGGTCGAAGGTGTCCAAAACGCGTTCTTCCACTGTAGCTCAGCTCCTTGTACGTATGTATAGCACGGTCGTCACTCGAAAGCGATTAGGCAGAGATACTGGCTTGCCCTCGTTATGTGCGCCGATTTTGCTTCACTTACTCACTGGCCATGCTTGAATCAAGCGCTATTGACATGGACACGATTCGGGGGGCAGACAATAACTTTCCACTCGTGGCGGCAACGAGAAACAGAAACGATGAAACAAGTGATCTTCGCTAGGCCAGTAATAAATTCCAACGCAGCTGTCTCGCACGGAAGAAATATTTTTGGCGAGGCCGAAAGTAGACTGACCAACTTGAAGTAGATATATACAGATACCCCGATCATATCCAGTCGAGTTGCTAAGGGGTTAGCCTGTTTGTGTGCCAATACAGAACGGACAAGTATGTTATCGTCGAACAAGAAACAAACATACTATCACAATTTGAAACCGCCAGCGAGACCCATCACATTCTCTGGGTCTACCGCAGCTTTGATCTCTTGCAACCTAGGGAGGTTTGCACCATACAATTTCGCCAGCGGCGTGTCGTAGATGGTATAGTTGGGATAGACGACCTCGGGAGGGTCGCCGGCAATCTTTTGCGGTGTCCGCGCGGTTGTCCGTATCGCATCCTGCATCACTCCGTCGAATTTTGGCGATAACCATGCATAGTAGATGTTGAGCGGAAGAAGACCCTGGGTTCAATCAGGCGGGTATGCCGATGGAGTCGTATTATAGGTGTAGATCGTTGGAAAAAAATGTTCCACGTCATAAGAAATTAAAAGTGCTGAATCTTCCAAAAGGTTTTAGCCCCAAAACTGGATCGAGATAAGTTAAAGACTCACATCAAGAATCAGATCTTCCGCTTACAGTAGTCTCGTTGGCAATTGGCTGGAGCAAGGAGAGCGAATAATTCTCGACTGAAATTGAATTAAATATTGCTCTATTATAATGCGGTCGGGGCCCTCCCGCGGTTTGGGTGAAATATGCTCTTACCGTGCGCCATAAGTCGTATTTGCGGGTATTGATTGTACAAAGGAAGAAAAGGAGCGTGTTACAATATCCTGAGTGATTGACGAGATGGCCGTAAATCCATCAAAGATTGCAGGTGGTGTTGGCGCATCGTAGAAAAGCATTTGGATGATGATCATCTATATCGATTCAGGGGAGCCTGTTAAATTTGGGTGCTAACACGATGCCAGACGATGGGTTTACCTGTCCGAGGAGGCTTTTATATGTGGTGAGTACTGCAGCCTTTGGATCCGTATTCTTTTCTGCAAAATTAGCCGTTGCCAGATTCACTTGGTCTAGAACATCCCCGCCATAAGTAATGACACCACCCTTCCCAGCTAATATTATATTCTGACTGCATGATGAAGAGATACATACGCACCCAAACTTGCGTTTGTGGAAACGTCTTCAACGTAAACCTAGTCACAACGCCCTGAATCACGATCAACAGATTCGTCCGTAGGATATTTTTAACGCACGAAATTATTCATGTCGCCCTACGCTACAAGTTTATGACACGCGAGCTCAGGGAGAGAAACACGCACTTTCAGTGCCAAGAACAGATCAGGACTCGACGTCTCGGTAACATTAATGGCCGTCCCATTAGGTAGGACCAGCTCGTACGACTGTACATTGTCAATGGTCAAATGTACAAATGTCCTTTGGCATCAAGAACGGCAAAAGCAACGAAGCGAAGCCACTTGAGGCCGGAGAGAGAGTCTCTGAACGTCCGCTAATGGGATTGACAGGGCATAGATCCATTCATTCTTCACTTCTTCTTCTCTTTTTCGCAAGAAGTAGAGGTTGACCATTATCGGTCAGGGTGATGATGATAGATATATTTAAATATTGATGTAATTCTGCCCAGCATCGCGACGGTATCTTTGAGACATCCAACGTTTCCTCGTTGCTCGGCAGCTCCCACACCATTGACCAAGTCCCGAACTATGTCCCAAAGTTCATCAACGAGCGTACACGCCCAACGAGCAAAGCCAGAAAATCTGCGATTTCGGATGGTAGGCTGCGGTTGCAGGATATCGTCTTTGAGATAACTGGCGCATCGTAAGAAAGCGTGAAGATCAGTGTAACTGAGTGCGGCAAGCCCAGGATTGCTATGTATAGCAACGAAAAGATCGCCTATTGGCATCCGAGACGAGCAAGTGTACAACAGAGTCACTGGTCGCGGTCCAAAACGGCGGCGGGACAGCCTACTGAGCCCAGTCCAAAAACGGATATAGGGCGGGAGGCACAAACTCCCAAACCGCCCAAAGGCGGGACTTTCTGCATCCAACGAGCTTGTCCTTTTGGAAGCGGTGCCTTTCGTATATGCTTACAAGCATGGCAGAAGTTTCATCGCCATCACTGTGAGTCATGCCAGGCGAAGTGCATGGATACTATGAGTGAGTATGTGTCATATCAGATAAACGTTACGACTTGTTTGTGCAATCACGCAGAGTGCTGATCGTCGTGTATATTTAATTATCACTTGCATGCAGCAGGGTACACGGTATGCATATGGCATATACACAAGAACCACAATGGACAAAGCACATCAGCCTACAAAGCAAGATCATGATACAGTGTCAACAACATCAGCATCACATCTTAGTAGTAGCAAGTCATGTTCAACGCGTACGCAGTGACGGTGAAAGTAACGAGCACCATATCAAGGATCTAAAAGGATACAAGGCGTGCCGCCGGAAAAAATTGCGCAAGAACGGGTTTCCTGAAAAGAATACGAAATACCCGCTAGTCTCTACTCATCATGTCCTCGCTACCTCGAAATCAAACGCCCCCAACTGAAACTCGGACAACCTACCTTCCTCATCTTGATTGTCCTTGTCCACCGTCACTTCCGTATTGGCTGTCAAGGTCGTCGTCGTTCGCGTCACCTCCGTCTCATCCGACTGGGTAGTTGTGCCAACACTCTGAATCGTCGGTGCCGTCACTGAGTGCGCAAACGACGGCATGGGCCCCAGCACTGATACACGGTTATATCCCTCAGATTTTGCTGACGGGAGTTCTTCCAAGATAGAGAGTCGAGCTGATTCAAATGTGCCTCCGAAAGCCGAGACCGAGGGAGATACGGCACCACCTTGTCGACGACCAAACGAGGAAAGGGAACCGGAGCGGACAGAACCAGAACTTACAGTCTGTATCCGAGAATGAGCGGATGGACGGGAAGAATTGGATCCAGAGAGGACTTGGGAACGTTGGGAGGATATGAGTACAGAGGCAGAAGAATGCGAATAGGGACTAAGGTATGACTGCATCGAATGCAGCGAACCCTGGTCAGAGAGAACCGGTTGGTGTTGATGAACGATCTGGGGCTGTCGAGAGCATAGCTCAGTAATCAGTTGGTTGTTCCTCTTAGAATAAACTCACTGTACCAAATGTTGCACGTCTTTCGCCTGCATCTGGTCCTTCGTCATCCGTACTGGTACCGAGCAAACCAGCCATAGACCTCCACCCCTCCCCTGCCGTTGGAGGTTCAGCATCTAGCACGTCGATCGTAATGCTTGCATTGTTGGAGGATCCTGTGATGACAGAAAGCGAGTCACGCCATGCTCGCGCATGCGAGCCCTGGAGGCCCGGAGGCCTGGCCACATCCCTTGTTGCCACAGATGTACCACCAGATGCAGTAAATGGAGGAGCGGGTTGCGGAACAGGGAGATCGAGGACATCTACTCCTTGAGAATAGGGGAAGCTTCCTCTGCTCCCAAATGAATCATATGGATCGCTGACAGCATACGCAGGAGGTTGTCCTGTTGGCAGTGGAGGAATAAAGTCGTTTGCTGAACTGGGACCACGCGCGCTGGCGGGTGTCACCGCACGCGAGGGAATAGAAACCGGGGTGCCAAGGCGTGACACGGCATCGTGAAAGACTGTGTTCCCGGATACGGCACTTCTGGTACTGACAGAAGACATGGGGCGTTCCCCATCAATGGTGAGGCCAAGACCGGGCCGGGACCGGGCACGTGGTGCGCTCAAGAGTGACTGGTTAACTTCAGGGTCGTCAGAGCGTATACGCCCTCCGGAAGACGATTTGGAGCCACTTCGCGAGGTTGAGCTTCCGAACCAGCTCTTCCTTAGCCTTGTGAGTGAACCCAGCCCAAGGCTGCTCCTCCAACCGCTGGGTCCGGCAACAGGGCTATCGTCCGCATGACCGCGGGCGGAAGCGTCTTCCTCAGACGCGGAGCGTGGGCCAAGCTCCTTTACCTTAACGCGACGTGCCGTGTACACTTTCGGATCTTCCGTGTCGCTAGCAGGATACGATAAAGTACGAACAGACTTTTCTTGATCGTTAAGGGAAGAAGCTTTACGGTCGGCATCAAGAGGCGGTGGAGGGAGAAGGGGTGAAAATGATTCAGGAAGCGATGAATCACTGTGTGGTGGAATGCTATACATCCGCGGGGGGCTTGAATGTTCCTCTTCATCGTCAATCTTCAGCAGTTTACCAGGAGGCATAATGAATCCAGTCATCTCGCTGCTTGGTTGCGTGGGGAAATAAGGGTCATCACGATAAGCTTGTCCAATCGGCCCACCACCGGGAAGCATGACACCATAATCCGTGGCTCCAGATGAATTTGTATGTCCAGAACCACCCGAGCCAGTACTTCCAACAATCTGCGGAGGTGCGGCACCGGGAGGAAGAGATGGAATAGGGCGGACACTCGAACCGGCGCGTCCAGCTCCATTTGTAGCACCTCGACTTCGCCGGAGGAATGAGTCAGCTTCGTCACCACTGTCGCGCGGAGAACCCACGCCAGCTGCTCTCTCCTCGTCAGGCGCACGCCCTGAAGCGCCGACAACTTCCCAATGTGTCCATATTGGTGTTTGATGACGATTACGAAGTCCCCGTGCGCGCTGGCGAACAAAACAAATGACGAGAAAGAGAAGAATGTTGAAGGCCACAATAACACCAAATATGATACCAATGATAGCACCTTTCGAAAGAGAAGAGTTGGGATGAGGTACTGCAGACGTCGTGGTCGTGGTGGAGGTGGGTGTAAGAGTAGAGGTGGTAGGGGAAGTGAATGAAGAGGGGGTCGTGGATAGGAAGCTAGATGTCGGGGTGAAAGATGATGTTGGGGTGGATGGAGGTGGAGTGAGACCACCCCAGGTCCAGGCCCCGTTTGTTCCGAGGGGTATCTGCAAAGAACCACTTATCAGTCACTGCCCCCATACACTATTCGGGTTCCATTCCTCGGGTGACAAGGGCTAAACGGTGCACCCGTGAAAAGAAAATGGGGTATACAAAACCAAAAGGTAGGGGAAACCACAAAGAGAGAATACTTACACTGGGACCGTAGTATGTCAGTGGCAACAGCAATGTCTCGGTACTTGTCGCGACGGGTTGTCCATTCGCACCCGTGATGACCACGGTCGACAGCGTCATCCAGGAGGGTAGAGGTTGTGTGCCTGCCATCTACAGTGGCAAGTAAAGCGAGATAAGAGCAGAGTGAAAGGAAGAAGATGCAAATGGACAAAAATGTGACTGTCCACGAAGAGTGAAATTGACGAGGGAATGTGCAGACTCTGGAACGGAAATTGAAAGGTTTACCACAGCAAAAGTGCAAAACTACGGACCTAACAAGTCTGTATTTTGGCGTGAATAATGTTCGTTAGAAAGATGCAAGAAGAAGAGAAAGAAACTCGATTTGTGGGAACAATGGCAAGACGCGGTTCAATTGTCACGTGCGTTGATTTCATGGCACAGCCTCTTCAGTGATATACACCCTTCGCATCAAGATTGTCACTGCAGGGAGCAAGTCTTGCCTTCGCCATGGCTTATGGTCATTTGTAGTAATCTGTGGTGGGAGTTCAAGACTTGAACGACATCCTCATCCTCTACTTCGCAATGGACGTACAAAGCACTGGTGAATCAATCACAGTCAAGAGTAACCCTACCATGTTACTTCTTCTGTACCATGTTTCACAATGATTCAGATATAGAAATCATCACTGCACACCGCCGCACCCCAAGTTTAGTTACGAAATATCAGGTCGAGTTTTCCGTGGGCGATACACTACTACGGTCGACAAAGATAGCGAAGGAGATTAAAGCTCGCACTAGTTGGGACGATATATTATTCTTGTAAGCTATGTCCCGCACTGATCCTCATGGGGCTCAGTCTTTTCAGTGACGGCGATGAAAATTCTGCCGTGCTCATAAACGTATACGAAAGATACCGCTTGCGAAAGGACAAGCTCGTTGGATGTCTCAAGAATACCGTTGGCGGGATCCTGGGCGATTAAACGACGGAGGTGTGTACTCTCAGTACGCAACAACTTTCACTCATGCGATACGTCCGATCAAAGCATTTGAACAGCGTCTGCCTACAAACGCCTCTGATGGGGCCGAACCTTCTGGGCTAACCCTCAAGTTAGCCTTCGTAATTGAGCGCCAGGGAAACGTCAATTCTGACGATCGTCAGGCTGCAGACGCCGTCACTAGGGCGACCGAGGCAATCCCCGCATTCACTTCCACACCCCACCTCTGTCGGCCTTTTGAGTTCCGTTGTCGATACTGGCACAAGAGTTACAGGTCAGGTACAGGGATTCGGAACTTCTTGAGACGATCTGTTGAAGAGAATGGAGCTATTTAACAAGATTGTGTCTAGTATTGCAGAGGTGCTTACTGCTCTGTGTCTCTGTCGCTCACCCCCTGAATGCCACGTAGCTTCATCCAATCGCATCACTGGCCTGGTCCGTCATATCAGCTGCGAATAAGGTATTTCTCTTTCTCGATATACGGGTTGACGCTTATCGATGATAACTTATCACCCAGGTGCTCCTGAAGCAGAGAGATCGAGACGAAAGGGTCATTCGTTTGGCTGGTGCGATGAGCGACGTCCTCGCATTCGTTTACGACGTCGAACCCTTGAGAGTGATCCAGGCGTACATGAAGACCATCACGCTAATGATTCAGCAAGTGACAGAATGTGGATACTTTATCGCCGACTACGTGAAACACAAGAATTTTTGTCAGTCATTGCCTTCAGTTCCATCATATTTTGGTCCGATTTCTTGTATAGGGATCCGAGCAGCAAAGTATACGCTCTCTAATATCGATTCGAAGATCGACAGCTACGAGGAAAACTTTCAAGACCTAAAGGCAGGGTTCGTGGAAGGGGCTACCGTGCAAACTGGTGTCACGGTCGTTCGAATGATGAATGTGGTGGAACCTGCCGGTAGGTCGGTCGAGTCGATGCTGCAATCAGATGTTCACACATGTAGAACACAGCTGAGTCCATCGTCCTTGACGACATGCCATATGCATTTGGCGCTCGGTACGCCCAGGAGAAGGGATGCCTTCCAGGGACACGCAAGGCCCTCCTGGATGAGATTTGTGAAGTTCTCAACGATGCAGACGACGAAGCTCCACGAATTTGCCTTCTTGCTGGGGTTGCTGGTTCGGGCAAGTCCGCAGTTGCTCACTCGATCGCTGTATTATATGACGGGCAGAAGCGGCTAGGGTCGTCGTGTTGTTTCTTGAGCATAGACGTTGCAACACGGAATCCCAAAAATCTATTCAGCACTATCGCACGCGACCTGTGTGATCATGATCCTCAGTACAAATCTGCTCTGTGGGCAGTTGTCAAAGGAGAACGAGCACTTCGGACATCGACATCACCGTTCGAGCAAGTCCAGCGGTTGATTATCGAACCTAGCAGCCAGCTCGATGCCACCGGGCCGTTAATCGTTGTTATCGATGCCCTTGATGAAAGCGGCGATCCAGATGATCGAGAGCAACTTTTGCGAGTCATGTCGGAAAAATTTGTGAAGGCCTCATTTCCATCCCACATACGCTTTCTCATTACTAGTCGTCCAGAGAGCGACATCCTTAATGCACTTCCATCCGGTTCTCACTTGGTCCACAAACAAATGAGCAGCATCACTGAGGATGTTGTTGATGGCGATATCGAAAATTTTATCCGTCATACTCTCGATCCGCATTCCGAAGAGCTTGAGACACATTGGCCTGACAAAGAGTGGTGCCGGCTGCTCGTCGTTCATTCCCAACACCTCTTCCAGATACTCACTCTCTCACATGGCACATGCTGACAGTTTTCATCAATTTTTATAGTACAGGATAGCATGCGGCTATGAAAGCAGACCACGCCACCATACAAGGAAAACAGCCATTGTTCTTGCCCTCCAACACTACTAATCTCGACTTGTAATCGGTTTAGCATGCTCTTGGAACTTGGAAGATCAACGGTCAAGAGCTTACTCTGTCAAAGTCCGAGTCCACCGCCTCCTGCATTATTATTATTTCTTCGTTCCAAGCTTCGAGATACCTTCCCGGACAACATTCCCTCTTCCTTGTATGATTTCGATGTCGCGAGTAACCTCCGTCCGCTTTGCCTCGACCGACGATATCATGTTTGTATACGCCAAGACTTTTTCTCTCCACCGCAAATCAACATAAATGGATGGACATATACAACCAACTTACGTCAGGTGATCCTTAACCTATTCACCGCCAGAGAGAACGTATGGAATCAGACACGTGCATTAGGTTAGTGATGCGCACCATGTTTAAGATGTCGGTGTAATCCTGAGCAAGTTCTACGCAGAACTTGAGTTCGAGTGGATGCAAGTACGGAAAGCTTACGATCAGCATCCTTGAGCCATTCCTCTGTCGTACATTCCCTCCACCGCTTCCAGTCTGCTTCAATTTCCTTGAGGTTCACGAATGCCTCGAAATCTTCGAAGAGAGAATTTGCTATTTGGGTTGGATCGGAGGCTTCTGCAGAGGATGTGGGTGGCCTAGGGGATGATATACAGGGAATCGAAATCGGGGAGTACTCCTTTTTCCACAAATATTAAGGCCGGAAATACATGAAAACGGACGACTCACGGTCGGATCGTGATGTGCCCTCTTTTTTCTCTTGTCGGGCCCCTGGACTTCCACGTCCTCATGACCCATATCACGCTTGGTCCCGACGAAGCCCCTCTGTAAACCATGACTCATTCCCATACGCGTCTCTGTCTCGTCCATCGCATCGAATGGCTCCGGAACTCGCGTAAATGTATCGTCGGCCTCGCATTCATTGTCGACTAGGTCTTCACCACGTCCACCGACCGTATATCCGGGCACCGGTGCAGCGATTTCATGCTCTAGATGCGACTGGACCCCACGTACGTTCCCACCACCTCCAGCGCCGTCGAACATGCGCAAATACCCACCCATATGCGCGCCTTCCTCTTCGCCGACATCCACATGTACCCTACCACCCGAGGTTGCGTTTCCATTCGACCTTACTTCGTCGCTTCTGTTCTCTGCGAAAACAGGAGTCCTCTTGAGACCTCTGGGTACGGATACTGGCGTCATCGGTCTTGAAGAGTCGAATGCTCCTGGAATGGCGTTCTTCCTCGGGGTTTGCCCAAGCCTCGGTTGTTTTGCTCCGGTATTGAACTGCATTTCTGGGGGATATGGTATGATCGACATCGGCACCATCTCAGGCCTCGCGATTCCTTCGAAACTCTGCCTGTTTGAATTCGTTCTCGTGAGGCCTGGTGGCTTTGTTGGACCTGTACCAGCGCCTGTCTTCTGACCCAACAAAGCAGTGAGCGATCGCGGTTTACCGTTGATGAACATGTCTCTGCCGCCGTCGCTCTCGCGTACATCTGCCACACGCACGTGAGGCTCGGGGGTCGCGTGGGGCACAAAGGCTTGTCGAGCGCTCATTGTGGTTAATGACGAGAGAAATGTTGGGAGGCCTATGGTCGATGGATGTAGGGAGTAGCAAAGGGATACCAGGGGTTAGAACGCGATCGAAGCAGCGCATATAAAGGATTGTCATAGCATCACGTGGTGTGATGCTACTTGGATTTTCGCGCATATATTCACAGTTTTTACGAATGTTTGTATGTATCACTTACCCACATCGCGGCGCACTTGCATCCGCATAACGCAGTATTGTACACCAAACACCATTATGCGTCCTTCAACACCCTTAAGAGCATCAAGACCAGCGTAGAAACACTTCACTGCATAATCCTTTATGTGACTCACGTGCATGTATTGTAATGTCGGCCGCCTGGCGAAATGGCATCGCGTCTGACTACGAATCAGGAGATTGCAGGTTCGACCCCTGCGGTGGTCATATGTTTTTCTCGTTCGGTCATTCCTTTCTCTTTCCAGGAGATCAATATGTTGACCCATGATGAAGCTTTATCAATAAGAGAATTCGAACATCATGGAATCGTTGATTGTCTAATCAGCTGGTACCGACTTTTTATCTACCAGACACGCGTCCTTTTTAGAAGTACGACGTCATAGGTTCCCGTTTATCCTCTGAACGCTTCCATCGGCGAAAGGCCAATCGTTGTATCCAACAGGTGTCAAATCTCCTGCACGGTAGAACTTTGAGCGGTCCGAGGGCGTGAGAGATAGATTCTTCTGTAGCCGCGTTGGGAGGTCAGGCTAGTACAGGTCAAACCGATTCATCAGCGAAATGCGGCGGGAACGAAAATACAAGAAAACTTCCTCACGTTTGATATATACAGCCGCCCAAAGGCAACAAGCCCGCCCTTGTGCTCCGCGGCTTGCAGCGCCGTCTCGCGGGTATATCCACCGGCTGATATTAATATCCTTTCCTCGCCACCTTCACCGCCGTTCCATATCTGTCGCACAAAGTCATTGCTTTCGTCTGCGTCCCCAGCTGCATCTCCACCCCCTGCCACACGGGGCTCTACCGCATGAAGGTAGGCCAGCTTTGGGTGGTTGTCGCGCAGCGCGGTCACGAGGTATGCAAACGTCGGACGAGGATCCGGCATCTTCATGTCTAAAAGGGCAACAAACACATAAATGGGCACGACGCCGTGCAACACACACACACGCACCTTGAAACGGGCTCCACGGACTAATACGAATACCAACCCGGTCCACGCCAACTGCATCGACGACAGCATCGACGACCTCTCTTGTGAACCTCGTCCGGCCTTCCTCGTCCCCTCCCCATCTGTCCGTGCGTTTATTGGACGTTGTTTGGAGGAACTGATCCAGTAAGTAACCGTTTGCGCTATGCACTTCCACCCCATCGAACCCAGCACCGTGCACGGCATTACTCGCTGCTTTCGCGTACGCGACAATGTACTCTTTGATCTCAGCCTCGGTCAATTCACGAGGTGGCTTCGGGTAGCCTGTCAACGTGACAGGTGATGCAGAGACGTATGACGAAGGTGGATCCTGTTTCTCAAGGACGTCGATATCGGCAGCACGGCCCAGTGCCCATAATTGGAGGAAGATGCACGACCCCTGGACATGAACGGCGTCCACGACCTATGGTGATCACAAAAATACAATGAGACTGGTTTGGGATTGACGACACGATAATATTACCTTCTTCCAACCTTTTATTTGCGCGTCCGTGTAGATTCCTGGAACATTTGCATATCCTCCTGCACCATGGGAGATGAAGGTAGCCTCTGTGATTAATAGTGTGCCCGGTGAGGAAGCACGCTGAGCATAGTAAGATGCTTGCTGAGGCCCGGGTACATGGGAGTCGTATGCTCGGAAACGGGTCAAGGGTGCAAGGACGACACGGTGCTGGAGAGTCATCCTGCCGACCTTGATAGGCCTGAAGAGCGCAGGAGTCTGTTGTATGGAGGCCATGGGCAGCGGAATTGACTTCAAAATTGATCAATAACAGCAGGTAAAGGAGGGGCAGAAAAACAACGAACTGGTCGAGTCGAATGATGGTACAATTTATAGTCACCGAATGCGCAGTATATGGGCAAGCAGCGGGAACAAGCTTGGTAAGCCTGTGGTCTATGATGCCACGGGATGCTATCCCATCTTCTGCAAAGCGGCCCGGAATCCGAAGGTGCGAATATGGCGAGGATAACAATTCAGAGCATGATACAAACAGGTCCCTTTTGATGCATGCTTACCTGTATGTTGACTTCGCGACTTGAAAGTCCTGGTAGTAATTTGGACAATGAGCTACATCGAAGTGGCTGAGCAAATATTTAGCGTAGGTGATTGGCAGCCCTTGATCGTACCTGGTTGCACACCTTGGATTAGTAATGATGCGTTTATCATTAGCAAAAAGGGCTAAATCAATCCAAAAGTATAAAGGCGGGACTGCTTGATGGAAAGACTGTTGCAGCAATCAATCTTTTGATAGCCATCCGAATTTCGCCTCTTCGCACATGGGTCGTCCGAATCCCTTTGAGTGGGTAAGTGTGAGCGCGAGAGGCTGCTTCTCGACGATCGGTGTCCATACTAGGATACTAAATCGCGACGACAAGTAAAAGTGCAGGATGAAGCTGTGGGAAATATGGCCAAAAAAAAAACTCTACAAACTCAAATGTACGTGTTGGGCAAACATTGGTGAATGCGCGAAAGATTGGATAAATTATTGAGCTGCGATGGAGGGAGGGTTGTTGGGCGGAGCACGCAGTTCAATTTCGTTGGGCTACAGGCTGGATAGAGTTCAAGTGGGATGAATCATTATTTGTGCGGTAGACTCACTTCATCATGTTTGGTGCACAGTGCAAACCAAGCGCGACGGGGCGATGTTATAAAAATACTACGTACCTTAGTAAGGAACTCGGCTCCTGTCCTGTCCATAATCCCCAGTCGTTGTTCTACCGTTGCCGATACACGCGTTTTCACTATCGCACAGGGGCTTATGGATGCAAACTCTTTTCAGCGCTATCTACATATTATGATCATGATCATTCCACAGGATATAACATTCTTTTCCATCTCTTCCTTTAGACGCCTCGACCTCCAGGCGTCTGATTTCTTCTGCATACATTTCGGTGCGTTTTTTCTCTAAGTACTTCCAACCACCGTACGTTGAGCTCACCCGGGCATGTCTGTAGACTGTAGACCCCCTCCCCCCAAAGTTTTATTTGTTCAGATACGCATGAGGCACACTCGATGATCCCCACTCTCGCCCCATGCTTGCCCTTTGCACCAGCATACACACATAAGCATTTACCTTGGTATACGCGTCCTTGCGGATGTTGTAGGTCACGACGCGTGACGACGACGACACAACCTCAACTACGACACGACGATGACGTATCAACTCCCTCTCTCCCCATCTCCCTCACCCACACAGAGATAATGGCAACAGCATGCTGCAATGACACCGTCGTCACCGAATAGCCCTCGCTGTCTCCCTCGTCACGACAACCATGAGCGTCATCGTCCTTTTCTCCGCTCCTGGCAGCTCTCTACAGTATCCATAGCCGTTGGCTCGATGGCGTTATGACACGATAGGGCGACCCTGACACAGTACAATAGGTGATAATACGACATGATACCACGCCACATACGGCGACTACAATGATGTGGCGTGACGTGACTCATTGACGTGATGCCATATCCCCCCGATGTGGCCCCAAGGACGACGTCAATGCACCACGAGCAACACGACAGCGACGACGCTGAAAACGATAACGACGACGACGACCAATACCAGATCCCGCTGAAAATCCCACTCTGCAGTGAATCCCGAGTCCTGCTCAAGGCAAGTTACGAGACGGAAACGGAAGATTAGTGCATAGCTTCTACAGGAAGAACCTGGCCAAGCCCCAAGCAACGTCACGTCTAGTTCGCCAAGACTATTTTATTTTTCCAGGTCCATCTTTGCTATGTGGTGATTGTTGCTCGATGATATGTAGAGAAGTCAAACAATGATTACAACCGGTGGTCATGTAATGTTGTTCATTCAGTGCTTAACGCTGGTAAGCTGTCAAGTTAACTTTAATATGTTGCGTGCTGTGTATGAATACATCGAGTTTACTCTGGATGCTTGCGGTGTGACCATTAAGAATGGACTCGAGGTTGAGGCTGAAGCCGAAGGTCGAACTGAGCATTTGAGATGCCTTATTAGTAAGGAATATCACATCTAGAAGCTTGGAAGGTGGTCGGTTACGTCACGGTGTGTTCGGGCGCAAACCCTGAATCAATCCGGGGCGTTGCCATCGGCTGTCAGATTCATCGCTTCCCAGCCACAATCAAAGCCATTTAGTGCTAGTACTTATAGGTAGGTAGTAATTATGCTGATATAATAGACCGGCGCTCATCAACTCAACTTCGATTATATACTCACGGAGCGGGAACCTGCTAACAGTGGTTGGCAATCTCTCCCACCTACTATTCTCTCCCACTACGTGCAATGAGTTCTCTGCAAACTGAATTGGAGAACATTCAACTCAATGATTATCCTGCTCGTGCGCCCATTCTTATTTGAGCACACATATCACGTCGCTGAGGAGGAATTGTAGTTGTGATCGTCACTGCTATCATATACGACTACAGTACCAACTTCCTCTTACATATGTCTAACATTTGTTGTTCTGACTTTATTATTTCTAGTCCTCACGTTTTCGAGCGAGGTCTGTACTATACCTCATTTTTATTTAAAAGTCTCACTGTGACCGATGACTTGAGCAGATAGAACATATCTGGGTTCGAGAACTTTTTTTTCCAAGATGGTTCATGATGTTTCTGACATGAGACTATGGCCATAGGACAAGCCTTGGACCCTGGTTTCGACGCTCTTCGTTATCGTGCGTTTGAACACCTGATGATGGCTATCGGCCTGACAATGCCGGCATACTGAAATTTCAATCATTGTTGTCGTGTGTCTAACAGATTCGATATTTTGGGCTCTGTAGCTTTCTGTACGCTCCGGATCGTCTCGTATTATCTACCCGTACTAATTTTGGTTCGCCAGGATGGATTCCTTCCGTACGTACAGGACTATCAAAGGCTGCATCCAGATAAACTGACTCGTACATTTGAAGTGGGGTCCTCCTTTCTATCTGGTCCGACGATAGTGAGATTTTCCTCCTTGTCTCCTTCTTCTTTGACCACTGACTCGTCGTTATGACTGTAGCTGTGAGTCTCTGTTATTGTCGCTTGGCACCTGGTCTGGAACTTCATAATGAACAGTTGTAAGTATTCCTCCTGTCGTTTCGTATGTATGTTTGGCTGAGAAACAACTCAAAGGTGGGGCACTCGCGATCATCAGTCAATGGACATTTTTTGTGTATCTTTGCGCTGCCGATCGTGAGTATTCGTGATGTCGATCACCCGGGCAACAAAGAAGTGATACACACTGATTACAGTTGTGATGATCCTACGACTTTGGGCGATGTACAATCGATCAAAGATAGTTCTCAGGATACTCCTCACTTCTTACTTCGTGGAAATCATTCTGACGACTACCGCAAACATTGTCTATAGTGACCCAAGGAATTTGGTAGGTATGTACAGGAGACTGGTGTCAAATTTTTGAACTGACGAACCGCACTGATGTGTGGCCTCTTACAGTGCTTTCCAATCAGATTTTGGATCTCTCGTTCTGCTCGATGGGAGGAGATTGGTATAA
The DNA here is from genome assembly GCA_038090155.1 of Rossbeevera pachydermis. NCBI lineage: Eukaryota > Fungi > Basidiomycota > Agaricomycetes > Boletales > Boletaceae > Leccinum > Leccinum pachyderme. Next base: position 22,580 of record JBBPME010000247.1, read on the forward strand.
ATCTGACCGTTTATTTAAAGCGTGCATTCTCTCGCAACTCATGCATTCGGGAGTAATGTGCACGTTTATGGCCCTCCAGTTCAAGATCCGCTCGGTTGAGATGTACAGAGCTACGGAACAGTGGCAACTCGGCCCACTTGTTAGCTTGCTGCTCATGCAAGGCGCGGTGTACTTTATTGCGTACGTCCCTTTTCTCGCTCTATCTCTGTAGTTATATGGTCATGGGGCTAACCAATGTGTATATTCGATCGCAGCAACCTGATGTGGAACCTCCAGCTCGTTTTATTTAGCTTCAATGCTGTGCCAATGGGTATAGGGCAATCTGTACCTGTGCTCCTTGCGGGATATATTCCTATGTCCACGCTTACCCCGCGATTCGTCTTGAATATACGGGAAATGTATGCGCGCGGCGTACAAATATCTGGGCATGATTATGGCATTGACAGGCGGTTTGGCTTAGTAGGTTTATCTACTAGCTTTGGGGGGAGCCGTTCGGAAATCATATTTATGGAAGATTTGGAGAGAGAGGGATTTGGGGATTATGACAAGGATGCGTATACCGATGCGAAGGAGAGCGGCAGGACCGCTGACCGCATTAGCGATCATATTCGTGCATTAATGTAGTATTGTTGCTCTATGTAGTACTAGTCGCGGAGAAGAAGTAGTGTAAGCTGCCTGCCATTCATCTGAACTCAATACAATGTTGCTGCATTCAAGCAGATCCACAGGGCGTATATATATGGAGCATATGCAATCATATGCTTTCCGTGCGAAATGAAAGCATTAAAGTTTCACAATTGTCTCTCGAATGCTTCCGTCTGCAAACGGCCAATCATGTCATGTTCCCCGGTTGATAAACTGTGAGCGGTCTGAAGGCGTGAGACAGACAGATTCTTCTGTGTTCGTATCGGTGAACCCATGAAGCTAGAACGAAAATGTAAGACTTCACGTTTGATATATGGAGTTGCTCAAGAGCAATAAGCCCTCCCGTGTGCTTTGCAGTATGCAACATCGTCTCGCAGGTATGTCTACCGGCTGATATCAATATCCTTTCCTCACCACCTTCACCGCCAATCCATATCTGTCGCAAAAAGTCGTTGCTCTCCGAACTGTCCACCTCCCCAACCGCATCTCTACCCCCCGCAACACGAGGCTCGATTACATGAAGATAGGCTAAACTTGGGTGCTTGTCGCACAGCGCCGTCGCAAGGCATGCAAATGTTGGTCTAGGGTTCGACATTTTCATGTCTAGAAAGAAGAGTAGATCATTCAAATAAGCAGGATGCGGTGAAGAACCACCATAATGATCACACACCTAGGGAAGGACTAACGCGAACACCGACTCGGTCCACGCCAACTGCATCCATGACAGCATCAACGATGTCCCTCGTAAACCGGCCTTCTTCGTCTCCACCCCATCCGTCCGTGCGCGTATTCGACGTCGTTTGGAGGAACTGGTCTGGCAAGCGCGTGTAACAGATGTACGCGAGAGCGACGGCGGCAGAGACATATTCATCAACGGTAAACCGCGATCGCTCACTGCTTTGTTAGGTCAGAAGACAGGCGCTGGTACAGGTCCAACAGAGCCACCAGGCCTCGCAAGAACGAATTCAAACAGGCAAAGTTTCGAAGGAATCGCGAGGCTTGAGGTGGTGTCCATGTTATCCCCCAGAAGTGCAGTTCAATACCGGAGCAAAACAACCGAGGCTTGGGCAAACCCCGATGAAGAACGCCATTCCAGGAGGATTCGACTTTTCAAGACCGATGACGCCGGTCTGTACCCAGAGGTCTCAAGAGGACTGCAGTTTTCGCAGAGAACAGAGGCGACGAAGCAAAGTCGAATGGAAACGCAACCTCGGGCGGTAGGGTACATGTGGAAGTTGGCGAAGAGGAAGGCGCGCATATGGCTAGGTATATGCGCACGTTCGACGGCGCTGGAGGTGGTGGGAACGTAGGTGGGGTCCAGTCATGTGTAGGGCATGAAATCGCCGCACCGGTGCCCGGATATACAATCGGTGGACGTGGTGAAGACCCGGTCGACGCCGACAATACATTTACGCGAGTGCCGGAGTCGTTCGCTTTTCGAGGCGGAGTCCAAGAGTCTTAACACCATTGATGAACTTGCATGCAGTCGATGCCCATTGGAAGAGGTGTTGGGAATGATGAACAAGCAGCCTGCACCACTCTTTGCTCAGGCCAATACGTCTCGAGCTCCTCGGAATGCTGACAGAGAGCACGACGGATAAACTTTTGGATATCACCATCAACAACATCCTCGGTGACACTGCTCATTTGTTTGTGGACCCAGCGAGAACCGGATGGGAATGCATCGAGAATGTCACTCTCCGGATGACTAGTAATGAGGAAGCGTATGTGGGATGGAAACGAGTCCTTTGCAACTTTTTCAGAGATTACTTCCAGAAGTTGCTCTCGACCATCTAGATCGCCGCTTTCGTCAAGGGCATCGATGACAACGATTAACGGCCCAATGGCATCGAGCTGGCTACTATGTTCGATAATCAACCGCTGGACTTGCTCGAACGATGATGTTAATGTCCGAATTGCTCGTTCTCCTTTGACAACTGCCCACAGAGCCGATTTGTACTGAGGATCGTGATCACATAGGTCGCGTGCGATAGTGCTGAATATATTTTTGGGATTCCGTGTTGCAACGTCGGTGCTCGAGAAGCAATGCGACCACCCTAGTCGCTTCTGCCTGTCGTACAACGCAGCGATCGAGTGAGCAACCGTAGACTTGCCCGAACCAGCAACCCCAGCAAGAAGGCAAATTCGTGGAGCCTTGTCGTCTGCATTGTTGAGAACTTTACAAATCTCATCCAGGAGGGCCTTGCGTGTCCCTGGAAGGCATCCCTTCTCCTGTGCATACCGAGCGCCAAATGCATATGGCATGTCGTCGAGGACGATGGACTCAGCTGTGCTCCACATGCATGAACATCTGATCGCAGCATTGACTTGACAGACCTACCGGCAGGTTCTACCACATTCATCATGCGAACCACCGTGACACCAGTTTGCACGGTAACACCTTCCACGAACCCTGCCTTCAGCTCTTGAAAGTTTTTCTCGTAGCTATCAATCTTCGAATCGATATCAGAGTGCGTATATTTTGCTGTTCGAATCCCTATACAAGAAATCAGACCAAAATATGGTGGAACTGAAGGCAATGACTGACAAAAGTTCTTGTATGTCGCGTAGTCGGCGATAAAGTATCCACATTCTGTCACTTGCTGAATCATTAGTCTGATGGTCTTCATGTGCGCCTCGATCACTTTCAAAGGTTCAATGTCGTGAACGAATGCGAAGACGTCGCTCATCGCACCAGCCAAACGAATAACCCTTCGTCTCGATCTCTCTGCTTCAGAAGCACCTGGGTGATAAGTCATCATCGATGAGCGTCGACCTGGATATCGAGAAAGACAAGTACCTTATTCGCAGCTGATATGACGGACCAGGCCAGTGATGCGATTGGATGAAGTCGCATGCGATTCAGGGGGTGAGCGACAGAGATACAGAGCAGTAAGCACCTCTGTAATACTGGACACGATCTTGTCAAACAGCTCCATCCTGCTCAAAAGATCGTCCCAAGAAGTTCCGAATGTCTGTACCTGACGTGTAGCCCTTGTGCCAGTATCGACAACGGAACTCAAAAGGCCGACAGAGGTGGGTGTGGAGGTGAGTGCGGGGATTGCCTCGGTCGCCCTAGTGACGGCGTCTGTAGCCTGACGATCGTCAGAATTGACGTTTCCCTGGCGCTCAACGACGAAGGCTAAGTTGAGGGTTAGCCCAGAAAGTTCGGCCCCATCAGAGACATTTGTGACCAGACGCTCTTCAAATACATTGATCAGACGTATCGCATGAGTGAAACATGGTTGTTGCGTACTGAGAGTACACACCTCCGTCGTTTAATCGGCCCAAGCTCCCGCCAATGGTATCCTTGAGACATCCAACGAGCTTGTCCTTTCGGAAGCGGTGACTTTCGTATACGTTTACGAGTATGGCAGAACTTCCATCGCCATCACTGAAAAGATTGAGCCCATGGGAATCAATGCTGGACGTAGCTTACAAGAACAATATATCGTCCCAACTAGTGCGAGCTTTTATCTCCTTCGCTATCTTCGTTGACCGTAGTGTATCGCCCACGGAAAACTCGACCTGATATTTCGTAAATAAGCTTGGGGTGCGGCGGTGTGCAGTGATGATTTCGATATCTGAATTATTGTGAAACATGGTGGAGAGGAACCAACATGGTAGGGTTACTCTTGACTGTGATTGATTGATTCACCAGTGCTTTGTACGTTCATTGCGAAGTAGATGAGGATGTCGTTCAAGTTTTGGGCGGCTCCCAATCCGGAAAGCGAGGCGGGAAGACCCGACAGGTGCTGCCAAACCTCTCATCGACGACAATAATGACGACAACCAACAGCAATGAACGTTATAACATCGCACAGTCTGCGCATTTCTTGCTTTGCCATAGAAATACATCCGACATTGGGTCGCACCTACCATGTGTAAACAGTCGATCGTTTCATCCCTCGTAGCCGGTGCGTAGGCATGGCATGCAAACGGTTTCATCTGCAATAGAGGTTCGTAGTCAAAAAAAAATCACAACGAAACTCCTTATGATTACAATATAATGTACAGCCGCCTACTAGGAAACAAGTCCTTGTGATCCGCGGCATGTAATGCTGAAACGAGCATGATCCTTTTCTCACTACTACCATTGCCGTTCCGTATTTACCGCAGAAAGTCGTGGCTCTCCTAAACCCACTGATCAAGCCATGCGAGTTGACCACATGGACTGGTATTAGATGTTGCAGGGGACTCTAGGGACTAATTCAAACACAAACTCTGTCACCCACCGCTCTTGCATGTGTGGCAATGTGATCTGGAAACTTGGAACGGACCGTCATAGTACTAGTAGTGGGTGAGGTGGTTATGACCACATGAACGACATGATGCATGATGACCCAGGGGACACCTTTTTTCGACCGTCGATTTACGCGCCTGCATAGCCTGATACCTGGAACATGAGGAGCTTGGAGCATAAGCTTGCCAGGGCTCGGCTGCTAGATGAGAGGTATATGTTCGGAAATGGGTTGATGCTTCGACACCGCGTTGACCCTCAGACTGTTGGCCCTGGTGATCGATGATCATCGCCTTTAATGATGTCAGGGCAGAAGTGTGCTGTCAATGGTTAGATACCATGACAGCAAAAACAAATTGGTTGTGGCAAAAGGAGAACAAAGGTCTGACTGAGCTGGTACGATTTTTATAGCGTAGTAAAGGAGAGCGCATGTCGAGCCTGGCGTTCACGCAGACTGCAGCTCCGCTCGGCATGCTCTTAACAAGTTACCGCATGCCGTATGCGTCACCGATCGGTGGTTAAAGTACACTGATATAATGTCATCACAGTCACCGCTTTTGATAAACTATAGCGGCGTGAATGCGGGACGCCCTTACACAATACTAATTTGGATATTGACAGCGAACGGTGGCCATACAAACTTGCGTCGTCCAAGGCTGTAGTGAGTCGTATTCGCCTTGAATTACTCTTACTCTCACTGACATCTCCACTCGCACCAATACTCTCAATGTCTTCAGAATATGACATCATCTTTGCTGGAGGTATGCCCATCCTTCACTCACCGTTTCCGTTCCCTTTATTTATTCGAGACCAGGTGGAACGGCCGCATGTGTTACCGCAGGACGGTTAATCGCCTCCAATCCTTCTCTCAGGATATTAGTTGTCGAGAGTGGAAAACACTCGCGCGACGTGCCTAGTGTCGTCCAACCATGTCGACTCGTTGATCACTTAGCGGAGGACAGCACCACTCTCACCAGATACACGTCCAAGCCCAGTGAATTCCTTGACGGCCGCTCAGTGGTAGTGCCGACTGGCCACATGGTAGGCGGCGGCGGCGCTGTCAACAGTAAGCAATCAATCGTCTTCTTTCATTCACTTCACGATCTGGTGCTCTCGCTGATCATAATACTATCACAGCCATGGTGTACGTGCGTGGCGCTCAGTCTGACTACGATGACTGGGCGGCCTTAGGAAACGAAGGATGGTGCTTTGAAGATCTTCTTCCCTTGATTAAGAAGGTAATCTCGACTACCTTATAGCCAAGCGACTCCTTGACAATTTGTGTAGCTCGAAACGTACACGCCGATAGCACAGAGATCGACTCACGGATACGAAGGCCCCATCCAGATCTCTCCTGCGGGACTTGACTTCGGTATCGGAACCCAATTCCTAGGTCTTGCGCGGAAATACGATCCGAAACGCCCAGTGGTTGATGATAATAACGATTTCAAGACTGCAGATGCGTACGCCGTATGTACTTTCATCGCCCGAAACAAGCTCTCCCCTGATTTCCCTTCATTAGCTCTCTTACAAGTAAGTTGCCCAATGGAATGAAGAACTATCAGTTGTTCATTACGCTGTGCTCAGGTATATCGATTCCATGACCGGAAAACGCTCTCATGCTGCTTCTGAGTATCTATACCCACACGCCAACAACCCAAACTTAGAGATCCTGGCGGAGACAAAGGTCAAACGCGTCGTCGTCGAGTAAGCAAGCTGTTCACGATGCGTATGTATGAATTAATTCCCGTAATTACGACAGGCATGGACGTGCGGTCGGTATTGAGTACATAACCGGTGATTCTATCATCACCGCAAAGGCTAGGCGACTAGTAGTTGTTTCTGCAGGAGCTTTTGGATCTCCCGCAATTTTGGAACGGTCAGGGATCGGATCCTCGTCCATTCTCGCAAAACATGGCATCCCTATCGTTGTCGACTTGCCTGGTGTTGGAGAGAATTATCTAGGTATGTCTATTACTAGATAGTGTCTGATCATAACTCAAGTGATGCTATTTCGCAGACCACGTCTACTCCGGTGTTGTGTGCTATGCGCCAGATGGGAAGGACACCATGGATGATGTCTGGATGGACCCAGAAGCAATCAAAGGTGAGGCATTCATTGCGCACCGGTCACAAAGACCTTATAGTTATGTGTGGTGTGAATGACATTTTCAGCATACCTGAGTGAGTGGCTGAACACGGGAAAGGGCAAGATTGCAACAAAGTTCGTGGTCGCATTCCCTTTCCTCGCATGCTATCTTATATATCAATTCCAAAAGTGGGATCGAGGCACTTGGAAAGATCCGCCCAAGGAAAGGGGATTTAAAAGTCTTAGGGCCTAAGTTCCAGTCAAGATGGGAATCATTTTTCGAGAACCGGCCAGATAAATGTGCTGGTGTGATTGCACCGGTGGCCGGGTATGCTCTCACATGCTATAATGAACTAATTATGAGAATTTAATCCCTCTCTAGTTTGCTTGGCCCTGGATATAAGGGCCCATGGAAATTCATTGCTGTAGCTTTTTCCATTGTGAGAATGCACAGCAATCATGCTCGCTTCCTTTGACGATCAGGTTCTAGATGTATACGGAGTCCGTTGGCAGTGTCCACATTGGCGATGGCCAAGACCCAAACGCGCCGCCAGACTTTGATAGCGGTTTCTTATCCAAGCAAGTTCCATGCATGACACTTTGTGCTCTACACTACTGACATATTTGACGATTAGAGCCAGCGATCTTGCACTGCTTGTTTGGTTCTATAAAAAGGCTCGGGAATTCGTAAGACGCCTACCGTCGTATCGGGGTGAGGTGGCTATGTTTCAACCAAAATTCCCTGCCGGGAGCGCTGCAGCCGTCAAGGAAAGGGACATCCCAGTGTCGACGGATGCGCCCGACATTGTGTATACCGAAGGAGATGACGAAACGATCTCCAAGTTCGTTCGGGAAACTGGTGAGTTGTTGAGACCGCGTCCTCGACCATAATTCGCTTGCTTATCCTTCTATTTCCAGCATCAACGACTTTCCACTCCGTGAGTTTCTATTCCGCTGTTCCCGTTTCGTGGATGATATTGATAATGATGGTGTAAATCCAGATAGGAACCTGCGCCATGAAGCCCCGTGACCAGGGCGGTGTAGTCGATGCGCATCTGAACGTATACGGTGTACAGGGTCTCAAGGTCGCAGGTAAGATATTGCACTATATGATGAATGCTGACAGCGAACTTGCTCGACTTAGACTTGTCTATCTGCCCGACGATTGTTGGCAACGTATGTGCTCGTGTCTCGCCCATTATAATGGAAAGCGGATTAACTGACCGAAATTTTATTCAGAATACGAACTCGACCGCGTTATTGATCGGTGAAAAGGCAGCAGTTATTATTGCACGGGACCTACAGTTGTCCTTAAACTAAAAGACCGGGGTCAGGGGTGAACGCGAAAACGATGACGACTCAATGATCCATGCCTTTCCCCTTTCCGACGTCAATACAGTGTGTTCCCGTACGGTTTTCCAATGTTGTCCATTGCCCATTACTCTCTTTTTCAGTAAGGTTGGCATTGTGAGAAATTTCGCCTGAAAACACACCTTGCTCGGTATTTGCATACCTCTTCAACACAAGCTTGGAACTCGTCGGTAATGACACTGTTCAACTCTGATAACTGTGTGCCACATTCTCCAAGCCAACCGATGTGGAATATACAGGATTTGAAATTTACCTAAACCTAACCTAACTAAGGAATGTGTCAATATTTACTCGGTCATTATATCGGACAGCTCTGCACTATACTTTCCGGTTCGACCGATTCACAAAATACAACTTTGAAAAATTTTGATGTTCCGAGCCCTTGGTTTTTTGCTGTCAGTCATGTTGGGCCATATATATCAAAGGTTTGCAAGTTGACTGGTATTTTTTCCGAGATACTCCAAGCCTGTGTTGAAGAGGTAATCAAATACCGAGCAAGGTGTGTTTTCAGACGAAATTTCTCACAATGCCAACCTTACTGAAAAAGAGAATAATGAATGCATCAGCATTACTGTTGTTTTATTTACACCAGGTGGGCGTGATCGCGCCCGTAATTTGGTGAGGGTTGAGTTGGAACGGCGGCCGTTCAACATTCAGTAGGTGGCGCGCCACTACGGGAGTTTAAATGGTGACAGTGGAACCAACCTGACCCGGCCACCGTACCGATCATCTCCAGTTCCTGGCTCATGGATCCCAGTGACAGCTGTCTCGTTCGCGCGTAACTGTAATTTTGGACAGCAAGAAACGATACGAGTCTCGTTTAGATTAGATTAGATTGCTTAATTTTGTGCAACGTGACCACGAGAGCGCTGGCCTGTCAGACACCTCAATGGCGACTCGTACACATGAGATAAATCCCACTCCGAGTTTGTCATTGAGTGTCAGTCTCGCGGCATAGTTCGACACATGACGTGCGACTCGTGCGACTCCGGTGCGCTTTTATTTGCAATAATCACGCCAACTTGACACTAGGTTTGAGCGTCACATTTCTGACGTGACCCAGGAATCTAAACTAGGGACCACTTGTCGACCCGGGTTCTTTTCGCCAAGCCAATATCAATGAATCCAGTGATTCAGTGAACGAATTGGTCCGTTTACTTTTGAAACATGTGTACATTGGGTATTTAGTATATAAAAAACGAATATACTCGGATCCGAGACCTTTTATCCTATCTAACTGCAGGCAGTCTCTTTATACGTACTTAGACCTTGCATACGTATATCAGTTTATCACGATCGCACATTGCATTCCCGCACGCATATACGTATCGATACGCACTGATCGGAATACATCGCGAATGCGGCAGGAGATAAATCGATGACGTACATACTACGGTGTATGCGGATGGTGCCAGTGATCCAGGTGGGAACTGCGACGCTGATCGTCACAGCGAACATCAATTCAAGAACACCCGCGGTCTGCCCCCCCGCGGTGGCCATGGAATGCGGGACAAACAACCCGATCATCTGATTGAATAGCGACACCGTTACGAATCCATGATCGCTGCCATGTACTTCGTTTTCAAACAGCAAACAAGTCGGCGTGGAATCTCGGAACTGTTATACTGTAACTGCTAGTAACTGAGTAACCTGGCATGGCTGTCACGACTTGTCAACGACATCACGTGCGAATGTCGCTCAATGTAATACCATCGCAACTATGGTATGGAACACCGCTGCCTGTAGTCACTGATCGGTAGTGTTGCATTGGTCCGGTTCGGCCAAATCTGCGAACGTCGAACGTGACCGAAACTGAACGTGAACGCACGTTCGTTCACGTCCGAACGCGTTCGGACACGTTCAGCCTAGTAGCTGCATGTTTGGTTGACGGGATCACAACTTCGTGTTCAAAGGTCTGCCATGTGCCGAGTCGAACACGTTCAACCCAGTAGCTGCACATACATAGATACAAATGACATGGCTATCTAATTAAATCCACCAGCATTCGTACCGGCAACTTGAACCTCACTCGATACAAAA
>JBBPME010000248.1:0-32925 GCA_038090155.1 Rossbeevera pachydermis
GGTATCGTTTCCGTTGAGTTCCGAGTGGGCGTTGAGGTGCTAAAGGCGACCGAAGATGAGAGCTTTTTTTTACATAAATTTCCCACGTGGCCAAGTTGCCTGAAATAGACAGTAATATGCAAATTGAAATTGGATTGGGAAGTGCAACCAATTATTTGTCCATGTTTGTCTTTCAAGTTGTCGACGAGTACTAGTGTAGAAAAGATTCAACAACTGTGCTCTTATTGATCGAAAGACTGGATGGATATCTGCTCCTTTGCACAAGTCTTGGTCTCATTCTGCAGTGAGAACAACTCCGTAACAATCCTTCTCCAACGGCTAGAAGGCATGTTGCCACACGGGGCCCTCAGGCCTATTCGGCTCCTAAGAGAATATTAAAATCGAAGTCAACTTTCCAATAATGAAAACCCGTTGTATGGATGATGGTTCTAAGGTGGATGTTGAGCCAGTCGAAGCCTTCGAATTCTTGTAGTAACGCCGTACTCCTTTCATACTTACTAAATTGGGTGAGATCGTAGCTTCGATTTGAACACAAACGTACAAAAACGACAATATTTGTTGTCGTATATCCACTTGCTTCGTGCTTATCCCCACCGCAAGTGCGCTGGAACGGGATCTCAACGACACCCCCAGAATCACGCTTCTCTAGGGCCATCAATGATTGAGAGTAGAGACTGCGACTCGGAACGATTCCACCCTGGCCTGGGTGAGATGTGTGCCCAGCCAGCACAACTATCAGGGGAAATGCATATAGCGTTGGCGTTCATATATAACTGATAGGAGGAAGCACTCCTGCGACGAGTCCGTCTCTTCGTTAATCTAGAGCTCACGGAATTGAGCCCGTGTCTCGGCGAACTTTCGCGCACTAGTTCCGTACACCCTCGGCCCACCCGGGGGTGAATTAGTGATGCGGCGGACACCGTGCCTATAAATACAGGTACGTCGAGCTTCTTCGTCTTGTTGTTCATCCATTCTGTCTCCCTCGTACATTCTCAATGTGGAGATTTCTTACCTCGACCCTCGTGGGAATGACCCTCGCAGGCTTTGTTCTCTCCTTCCAGCCTACTTTCCCTTATGGATCCCAAAAAGTCAGAGGTGTCAACCTCGGCGGGTGGCTTGTCCTGGAGGTGCGCATGTAATGCTTCGAACGTTCTCTCCAGTGATATATTTGCCGCGTAGCCATGGATCACACCGAGTATCTTTGACAATACCGGGAACGACGCCATAGTTGACGAGTGGACTTTTGGTCAATACCAAGATTACAATACAGCATTGGGTGTTCTGCAGAACCACTGGAACACATGGATTACTGAGGCCGATTTTGCTGATATTGCTGCTGCAGGGTACATAGTTCTTCTGTAGACCGCCTATTGACTGTTGACGATTTTCCCGCAGGTTGAATCACGTCCGTGTTCCAATTGGCTATTGGGGATTTGAAGTCGGTCCCGGGGAGCCATACATCCAAGGGCAATTACCCTACCTCCAGAAGGCAGCAGAATGGGCCGGAAACCACGGATTGAAGCTTATTATTGATCTTCATGGTGCGCCGGGGAGCCAGAATGGGTTTGTGCATCGCACGATTTATGTCGACTTCCTCATTATGTCCTCCTTAGGTATGACAACTCTGGACACAAAATGTCGTTTCCTACCTGGCACTCGAATCAGACTAACATCCAGCGGACTAACAAAATAATTCAGACGATTGCCTCAATGTTTGCCTCTCAGTCGAACGTTGTGCCTATCATTGCACCTCTAAACGAGTAAGTTAACACGCGCCGTCTTGCGGGATGTTACCTATGAATCTATTCCAGGCCTGCTGGATATGACGGCTCTGACGTTATGGATGCGGTCAAACAATATTGGTACGATTCCTACACGAGCATTAGGTGAGCCCAATACCTTGATCTATATATCATGTCGGCCCTTTACTTCATTCCATAGGACCGAGGCGAGCCAGACCGTTCAGCTTATTCATGATGCATTCCAGCCTCTCAGCTATTGGGCCGGATTCGAGACGCAGTCAAACTATGAAGGAGTGGCTATGGATACCCACATTTATCAAATGTTCGATAATGCTGTAAGTATACCTAAGCTGGTCTCTCGCGTTATTAATCAGGCATCTATTAGGACAATGCGTTGTCTTACCAGCAACACATCGATGCGGCTTGTCAAGCCCAGTCATCCCTCTCAGGTTTTGATCTTTGGCTTCTGGTGGGGGAGTGGACACCTGTGATGACTGATTGTGCCAAGTACCTGAACGGACGTGGTGGCACTTCGCGCTACTCAACTAGTGTTGGGAGCTGTCAAGGTTTAACTGGAAGTGGATCTACTTTCAGTGATGATTTTAAGACGTTCCTCCGACAGACTTGGGAGGCACAGGTCATCTCGTACGAGAAAGTCACCGATGGCTGGGTGCAGTGGACATGGAAGACAGAGAGTGCCGACGAATGGTCTTATAAAGCTGGACTGCAGTATGGATGGATACCCCAAGACCCCACTAGCCACCAATACCCAAATATCTGCGGCTGATCTTGTTCTGAATATTTTTGCCTACTATACTCTCGAACGTCGGTTTCCTTCATTCTTTCATTAGTATACCTTCTTTTGGACTTGGTACATTTTCAGTACATGCTTGAAACCCAGATAACGGTAGTATGGACCATTGACATTCTCATTTTTTCGGGTACCTTTATCTCGCACTTTCAGAGCAGACTCTCAGACAATCCCAGAGGTCGCATGTAAGGGCACACCCATTCTATAGTCCTCTCATGCTCCGAGCGTACACTAGAAATCAGTCTATTTCAATAGGAAAATGTATGTAGTGAGAAAGGACCTAGTGCGCAGGATCAAGCACCTGCAACTCCATATTTTCGAAGTGTCGCTTGCCAATCACCAAGCTCTCCCCTGCCCATCGTGACTAAAGTCGCTTTGTTGCCGGAATGTAAGCCAAAAAGGCGAGTCGCGACGCGTTGGACACTCTCCGGAGTGACCTTGTCGATGGCCTCCGTCATATCCGTCACGGGTATCTTGCGTCCGTGCACGAGGATCTGCAGTAAAATAGGTCAACCAGTAATAAATACACCAGTGTAGTTGTCTTACCTGGCGGCCGAGATCCTCGACTTCCACTGCCCTACTTTCCAGCGCCATCATCAAACTGGATTGGAGTTGATTTTTCGCCCGCTGGAGTTCTATTTCTGGCACGCTCTGGTATATCAACAGACTGATCTGGTGTACAAGATGGGGGAGAATTTGGGCAGGAGTGTTACCCCGCTGCTTCGGCACGTTGGGTACGAAGGACGCCCATAACCCAAAGAGCGACGAATCCGTATAAATGTGGTGGAAGGATGCGCAATGGTCTATTTGGGGGAAATGGTTGAGGATATGCGTGTATAAGCGGGAATACATCCCCTTTCCGGGACCACCTACAAATGATGAGCGACCAGTCATACAGGAAGTATAGTTCTTACCAGCTGAGAAACTGCCCCCACCTCCGAGAAGTACTTGCATCGTTGCAAGGGTGTAAATATCATCGTCATGAATGCCAACACCTTCGAATGCGAGGTAGAGGTGATCGAAATCGACCGAATTACTTGGGATGTGCTTAACACCGCCAACACAATGTGAATGCGGATTCAACAGAGAAGGTGCATCTTTTAATGCAGAGGTCGGATACAAGTATGACGATGCAGCGCGCGTTAGTGACTTATACATCGACGGAGATGGTGACGGCAGGTGAAGTGGAGGTACGGTTTGAACGATTGATGGCCGTAGAGAGGGAGGCGCAGGGGACGGCGAGGGCTTGAGTGACGAGAAGTACTTGTCGACAAGTTCGACCAATTGTTCGTGTTGCATTCCGGCACCCGCGATTACCATACGTTCCGGACGGTACCAATCTGAAATGCACTGACGGAGCAGATCACCGGTGACGAGACCAATGCGTTCATCCGGGCAGACCAGCGGGTTTCCCAGACCCTTTCCACCGTATGCTACACCATGAAGCACTTCGGGGAGTATCATTTCCGGCTTGTTGCTGAGTTCTCGAATTTCATAGAGAGCAGCATCTTTCTGGATCTCCAGTTCTTCTGAATGAAAAGCAGGATTTAGGACGGTGTCTGATATCAACGAGAGAGAGAGAGGAGTTGCTTGGTCGAAATGAGACGACTGGTACATGATGGATTCCCGGGAAGACGAGCACATGATTTGACCTCCAAGTTGGTCCATTGCTGCAGCCATGTTGGCTTCAGAGCGAGAATGTGTCGACTGTATTTTATTTCAATAAACACATTTAAAAAAACAATTTTGCAGCAGAACAAGTCCACCTTGAAAGCCATTCTGTCCAAGAAATGACTGGCCCCTGATGTTGACGGCAGCTCATAGCGTGACCCAGCATCAATATAGAGCCCGACCGAGGAGAAATGACCGGGAGTTGACTCTGTTGCAACGCGAATCTTGTTCGGAAGTGTGGTCAGTTGCATAGATGGCAGGGACGCTTGGGATAGTTGCTGGTGCAGGCGCGCCTTGCCATTGCGTATGACTGAACCTGCCGCTTTCTTCATGACTTAGTAGTAGTAGGATACAGTACAAGTTCAAGCGCACAACCTCAGGCGAGAGCGCCGAGTGACAGCTTACGTCATACAGGTTATTTATGGCGGAGCGCCGAGATCTCAGAACTCCTGTACACCCGAAAAGACAACATTCATCTTCGAGGCATGATGAAGCAGTCGGCAGATTCGAAAGAATTAAAAAATAGGAAAATGAAAGACCCGACCGTGGTTCGAACACGGGACCGCACGATCTGCAATCGTATGCTCTACCACTGAGCTACCGAGTCAGGGCATGCCCTCATAATTACATTAGTGACGATAGCGCCATTTCAAACGAGAAATAAAAGCAAAAAGACCCCACCGTGGTTCGAACACGGGACCTCACGATCTGCAATCGTATGCTCTACCACTGAGCTATAGAGTCGTTGCGAGTGGAGCGCGCGATAGCACTTCGCTTCTGTTTGCGTAATGACGGTCAACAAAGCCTAAAAAATTAAATATCTTCCCCCACTGTCCACTTGGCGAATTCCAGAACCTCGACCCCTCCTTCTTCATCTTCCTTCGACATCCCACGTTCGTGACCCCATTCGCGCAACGCAGCACCAACACTAAGTTGTCCGCCGGCAGCCATAAATGGTTGATTGTACAACGATGTTTCATCTGTTGTGGACTGGACAGACAACGTCTCGAAACCAGTAATCTGGCGAGCAACAGCACGTCCGAGTCGTTCGATGTCGTGCGAAAAGTCGTCTGAGGCGAGACGACGCGCGAGATCGGGGGCTTTTAGTGCGAGGACCGCAAGTGAGCCAATACGGCCATGGGAGCCGGAGGATCCGTGTGAATAGGAAGCCAACCGTAATCCTATGGTTCCGGTGTGGTGTAGGGAAGGATTGTTAACTATGGAAACGGCCCGCTTCAGCGATACCTTCTCGCCGACTTTTGAAATTAGATCCTGGATGGAGTTGGACACGGTAGAAGGTGACCGAAGATCCGAACTTTCTTGCGAAAGGAGAGGGGCATCATTAAGGATATGCAATGGGTAAGGCCGGATGAAATTCGGTGAATCAGCGTGTTCTGTAAGGAAGGCGGTGGTGTGTGCAATGTTGGCGGCTAGTTGGATGAATAGCTTGTTTCTTGCGACAAAATCTGTTTCGCAGTTCAATTCGACCATGGCTCCCCGGATTCCCCCATGGTTCAGCGACGCCGAGGATGACCTGCCCGCAGAGAGTATGCAAATACTGACGAGTCCTTCTCGAGCTTCGCGTCCGGCAACCTTTGCCGCTTTTTGAGCGCCAGAAGTGGCTAGGTCCTGCTGCAGCCAGCTCAACGCCGCCTCTAAGTCGTTTCCGCTCGCACTCAGTGCTTCCCGAGCCTTGGATATCGGCACGTCTGTCAATTTTCGGAGCTGAGCAACCAACTGTAACGAGGGTTTAGAGGTAGTAGAATACAGGGAAAGTGCTGGGACGCGACCCGTCAGCAACGTTCGCTTGTGTTGTCGTCGGGCGGTTTGAAGCAACAGCATAGCGCGAAGCCTCCTTGAAATTTTGACCAGCTAGGTGTAAATCACTCACGTGATGCAAAATATTCCGAATCTGCCTTCGCTACTCTCTGAAATGGACTTCGACTTCAAAGTTCCTTCTACCATTCCTCAGGATTTACTCCTCATCCAAGATCTAATAGGAGATCCTCCGCCTACTGCCGTTGCCAAGTATCATCCAGATCCAACGGATTCCAGCGACGATGACATCGCTAGCACAGATGGTGAAGTGGAAAGCGAGGACGAAGTAGAAGCAGATCTCGCGACTCCAGACGAAGAGAGCGTAATGTCGGTGTGAGTATCTCATATTATTTTATCGAATAACATATTCCTTAACCTTACTTGCCAGAGCCCCCTCAGACTCCGAATCGCATTCGGATTCAGACTCGGACTCAAGTTCCTCTTCTGACTCAGAGGAGTTTGTTGACGGACCACCCAAACCACAAAAATATGCGGGTGATATTGAGGATGAAGAATTAGGCGTGATAGACGCTCCAGGCTACCTCCAGACCAAGAACGAGATTGTCGAAGTAGACATCATGGTTCCCACCATTTCTGAAGTTGAACCATTTGACACGCTGGAGAAGGTCGGGGAGATTATGAGCATTGTCGGGAACATTGTGATCGTGAAGGGTCTTTCCGCAGACCATCTGAGCTCCTTGGCCGAGCGTGCTCTCGATGCAGAATCCTTGCTTGTATTTGAAGATAGAAAGGTTTTTGGATATGTAAGTCGCCTCATCTTCTGCATGAGTGTATGTAAACCCTCCCTTGCGGCGCCAGATATATGAAACTTTCGGTCCAACATCCCAACCACTCTATCAGGTCATGTTTAACCGACATTATCCACTGGATACCGACAAAGTTTGGTTGTCCCGTGAAGTATTCCATGTTCCACAACGAAGTCACTTTGTGTTCGTAGACCAACTAAAAAATTTACGTGGCAGCGATGCCAGTAATATCCATGACGAAGAACCCGCAGATGATGAGATTGAATTCTCAGACGACGAAGAAGAAACTGCCTTCAGAGCAGAGCGCAAGAGAAGGTGAGGGTAGCAACAATGTTCGTGATTCTCCCTAACAGTGTTGTAGGCGCGGACGCTCCGTATCATCTTCTAGACACACTACCCCCGCACCATCTCGCGTCCATGCCGACGATATGTTTCAGACCGCTTATCACAACCCATACGATGCTCACGGACCTTATGATGATGATTATCATGCTACACGGCCGTCGCGACCATCACCTATACCATACGACGATCCATATGCTGATGTTCCGACTTCAGATGTTTGTGCACCTCCTGTGAAAATGGAAGCCAAATTTGGAGGAGCGATTCGAGAGAGTGGGGAGAGTGGTGCTAGGGCGTCCCGCGGGCGCATTGGCAGACGAGGTACAAGGGGGAGAGGGGATCGGAATCATCAACCGAGGACCTCACGACGAGAATACTGTCACAAGCTTGCTACTTCTGAACGAACGCAGGACCCAGATGCACACCAGCCACTTCCTACGACCTCGCAGATGGTGGAATTTACGACAGGGTACGGGCACCTTGATGCAACTACAACCTATCCCTATGTTCAACCGACGTCTAATGCATGGTTCTCTCCCGAGGCAAGCCATATCCAAAATTACCACCAACCTTACGTCCAGCCTCACATTAACCCTCGATTTGCATCTGCGTTCGGATTCAACTTGCCATCTGGAGTCATGGTTCCATATGCTCCTGAGAACCCTAGTAACGACCACGCGCCTCAATCACTCCATCGGACAAACACATGGACAGTGCAAAGTAGCGCAGGTGCTGAAAGTGAAGAGGACACATATAGACCGTTGTAGTCCAGATCGAATTGGATTGAATGGCAAGCATTTAACTGCCAGCGTCATTCAGGTTGACAGACATTGTGGAAATGGTTCAACAAGGAATCTTTTCCATTCATCTTGCCTGCGAATTCGATAGGCAAGCTCTAGTTCGGCTACGCTCATCCGAGGCACGTTGCTTGTACGCACGGGAAGAGAAGCTTCAGTAGCACATGGACGGCTGACTTGAGCCCACATGAAGCTCCCACCATCAGCGCCCGCGGAACCGAGCTTGAGCAAGACAACATTGCGCCAGTAATATTAGACGATATTGATGTCGACCTCGGCAGTATAAGTACGAGATCCTGAGATAGCTTGTACAGTACGTATCCAGTTCAAAATGATCTTCTCCTTCGTTTTGTTAGCTCAACTTCTCCACTTGTCCCAGGCTCTCAGCTCTGGCTGTTCTGTCTCCGGTGTGGCCTCTTGACAGACTACCACTACCCCGTCCAACACATGCTGCACCGAGTATCCAGGTGTGTGTCTCTATGCACATCATGAGTACACTTCTGTTGACTATTAGATTTATATCATAGGGTCTGTTACTACAAACTCAGGTATTCTCGTCGTAATCACCCCCAGTGACTTGTGACTGACAACGTAAGTTCTGGGACACCGATGTGTCCGGGAGCCCAGCCAATAGTTGGACTATCCATTGTGAGCGGTAGTCCTTGAAACAATGCGTTTCGAGTCTCATGCAGTTGTCAGGGTTGTGGAATGATGAATGCGTTTTGTGATCAAAGAGTCACTTACGTGCTTATTGGCTACCTTTGTGAACAGCTGTGACGGCACATATCTGGAGAATTGTGATTCCTCGCGTGATTATGATATTTACCAGGTGTGAAAGTTTTCAGTATTCTTCCCGCAGAGCATCGACGTAACCCTATGCTCAGCTACTCACGGACCAGGGCGCCACTTCTACGTTGGAGTACATGGAATAATATTGGTTGAACGACGATGGTACCAGCCAGGAACTCTGGGATGTGAGTCGTGATCTGAATGTACATAATTTACTAATATCCCATCCCTCCAGCATGAATGGTTGACACACGGAACCTGCTTCAGGTAGAAATTCCTGTAATGCCACCGTCTCCGTGTTTACCTGATCTTGGATACTTGACAGCACACTCGAAACTTCTTGCCTCCCGCCTGGCAGTCCCGAGGGAGCAGAGGTATGGATAATCCAGGGATTACACACAAGGCTGAATCCGTATCGAAGGCTGCGGCATACTGCGAAACAATTGTCTCGCTGTTCCAGACCCTACCTACGTACACCTGGCTGGCAGATGCCGATATTACTCCTTCCACATCCTGTCAATATGTTGCTTGCATTGTTGCCGAAGTTGTGAGATTCGGTCCGAGGAAAACCCACGGCCGGGTCACTTGGATCAGCTGCTATCAGCATGGCTCCTCCCATCGATCATCCGTGTCTTCATCTAGAGGTTCTGAAGCAGTTATTTTTTATCAAAAAATATGTTGTCGCAGATGAAATACCTCCCGATGTTCTCCAGATGCTGACAGCACACGAGACTACAACGGGAATAATCTCGATTACTCGAATGGCAGAGAAAATTTCTATTGTATGCGAGGCCGAGCGGGACGGAGGAGATTGGAGTTGCATCAAGATAGCAGGCCCCATGGAATTTGGTTGATACATTTACTTGACCATGTTCTCCTTCGTGGGCCTGACAGAGTAATTAAACAGAACTGACGTGTGTCATTTGTGCATTTACGATGCCTCTAAAAAATGCTGGAATCCCAGTATTCGTTGTTTCTACCTGGCGAGTAGGATTTTCGGGTCGCAACTGCGTTTCAAGTTACACACAACACGGTGCCAAAGGGGAGAATCACGGAAGCTAACCGTGCTCTAAGCGCTGACGGCTGGTTATTTGTTGAGGGTTTCCTGTATCCGTCCTTGATGGCAGTCTTGGTATAGTATCAGGAGCGCTTAACTGTAGTAGAGTAAGCTGTGGCCATGGGCAAGACCATTGTCCACATTTACGCGGTCCACAACTTGAACCTGCATTAAGTGCCTCCACCGTATACGACTGTTTATCCTGTAACCCACTACCAGGTGTCAGTTTACTATCCCTTGAGCTTAACTTGAGCTTGAACGCTGTATCTTGGCCAACGACGGCGTTGTGGACTCGGAAGCGTCACCGGTTCACCACTGGCAAGCGCTGAAGACGTTCATGGCCAACGCACTTCGTTCATCAAGTTCACGTCCTCGTCAGAAACGTGTTCTGCCCACACGTTCTCGTCGTGGTGGTCCTGGGATAGGAAGCTGCGATGTAGACCTAATGATTTTGGATGCTCAAAAACGTCGACGTTCGTGCATGCAACCTCCTTGCTGTATCGTGCTCACTTCAGTTACAGTCGACAATGAGCCCCTTATCCCTGCCGACACGACCTTCTTGTTGACCACGAATTCCGCGTTGCCTCAATCCTCGCCCAAGTCGAGGAGCTTTGGGCTCAATACTTATGCCAATCAGCGTTACTTCGACCGAGCCGATGTCATAAAGGCCTATCGCGAACAGCTGGATATCCAAACTCCCGAATTCACTTTACTGTCGGAGGACGCAACAGTCGGAGGGCGTTTCAGGCCCCGGTCATCGGGAGAGGTGCGCACATCCAGTCCTTATGTCACATAAGTTCATGTTCGTCCTGACTACCTCCAGCAGGATAACGCAGACACCTCCGATGCAGTGTACGAGAAGCGCCATCGAAAATATGAGATTTTCGAGAAGCGTCAACGGTTGCGTGAGAAGGAAAAGTTGAAGCATGAGCAATATAAACTCAAGGAACGTATCGAACAGCTCAAGATTATGGATGGTTCTGCGTTCCTTGGCTTGCCCGCTGCATCATTTTCCCTACCACCCGCGGCAGAGGAAGACAAATCGGGAGTCAGCTTATCTGGTAACCAGGCCAATGACGCTATGATACTCGACGAAGGGGAGAGGCGCCAGCAGGAGATGCTTGAAGTTGCTTCCATTCTGGAGGAGCGCTATCGAACTCTTCTCCCTTCGGACAAAAAGCTTGCAGACCTTAAAAGTGCAAACAGATCAAATAGCGCGAATCTACAAGCTCCTGAACCACGCAGTCCAGAGGAGTCCAGTTCAACGGGGAGCGAATTGCCGAACCAACTTTCGTCGAAGCCCAGCGCTCCTTCGATCATCCTAAAGATCAAGGTTCCTCAAATGCGTAACAAGGATCACGGTGGTCTCTCGTTCCACCAAGTAAGCTCTCCCGAAGCCAATCTGAACTCTGTACGCACTCCTTTGTCGCCCACGAAGCCGATTTCCATGGTTTCGTCAGATACACTATCATTGTGTTCTGATCGACCCTACAAACGCTACCGGGCATCGCATGTTGACGATGCCCAATCTCCCAGTTCCACTGGTACTCCTGAACATGCCGCAAAGCCTACTGCGCCGAAGGGTGAGCCCTGTGTGCTCATGCAATGGGCGCTTCGTAGCCAAGCCACACCAAACGCGCGGAAGACACAAAGGCACGTGACTGCGTTTGGCACCAAGGTCCCACAGAGCATAGAGGAAGTTAGGGATTTCGAGCTTCCGGAGTGGATTCAGCCACGTTCACCGACGATTGTCGGTGACGGGGCCAAAGATTTCGCTGTACCTTTTGTTCCATTTCCTGAACCCTTACCAATGCTTACATTACTCCCTGCGGGGACTCCTTCGCCGAAGGACTCTTAGTTTTCACGTATTTTATACTTATTTCAGTTTATTGATGATAATCATAGCGTAAGGTGGAAGATGTCTAAACAACTATACTACGGCTTAGATCAAACGAGAGTCGAGTGAGAAACCCACTTACCCTGCCTGGTTGACCTTCCTCGAATGGATTCCGCTATAAGATTCAAGGCACCTGTTTGGGCATTTAGTGGTATGTGCTTGTTTCGGCCAATAACCAAGCGAGCATAGTCTATGGGAAGCCGATACGGATCAGCGAGTCCTTCTGGAAGGTAGCTTGCGTAGTCGCCGCCCAGTTCCTTCTTGGTCTGCAGTCGAAATGACAGAGCAGTGCGAGTAGGAGTAGGAGCAAACAACACGTTTAAATCTGTGCCCGGTCTCATCTCATGCTGCCTTGGAGACCTGGAAACAGCGCGTTTTCTGCGGGGCAGTGATTCGGGGTGGTTCACATTGTTGATGTCAACTTCTCGGACATCTGTAAACCATTTCTCAGCTGCATGATCCCTTTTTTGCGCGGAACGAGACGAGATGAAAGAGGTGTTCCGAGCGCGTGGATTTTTGGATATAGCAGTCGCAACTTCAGTACCAGGACTTTGCTGCTCTGCGGCAGAGTTGCGAGGGATCCTGGACTGTTTTCTGTCGCTCAAGCCTAAAGAGAAGAAATGAGCATAGATCGAGTCAATATTCATTCCAAACATACGGGATAGGATTGAAGTCGGCTTTCGTGCACCCTCGACACTCGTTGCTACTGTTCGCGTCACTACAGTTCTTGATGTCAGTCAATGCGAACGGGGAGGGACTCGGAGGACATACACAACCCGGGTCGAGCAGCGAAACCAAGCAAGCAGGGCGGTGGCCTCACACGGAATCGCAGCATGGCCGCAAGTGGAACACCCACAAATGGGCGCTTTGGAACTTTCGTTATGCACTCATTCTTGGCCTACCTTGTCATCAGCTTCGTGCTGTTTTTGATACTCTTCCCGGTGCTCACTTCGCAGATATTCATCATATGGCCTTGGTACGGTCGTGAATGGACCGTCGAGCTCACAATGTTGCTCGTCCCGTTCAAGTGTGTCACTTTCCTGTTCGCTTGGCCTCACACTGACCCACGCTGTAGTATGCTGACAGCTATGCTACTGTGGAACTACTACCTATGCATATCCACTGACCCTGGACGGGTTCCTGTTGGATGGGTCAGTTTCTTTGCTTCCCCTCTTCCGCTCGTCTGATATGAGGTCTAGGAACCCGATACCCGTTCTCGGGAAGGGTACGAAGTCAAGAAGCTCACAGGGGGCCCTAGATTCTGTAAAACCTGCGAAGAACACAAACCCCCGAGATCTCATCACTGTAAACAATGCAATCGGTTAGTCAATAGGTTTCCGCGCATGGGATATGTCTAAACCACCGGTGTTAGATGTGTACTTCGGATGGGTTCGTTCTACCAATTCGTTTCTCATATTTTTCTCTTCTCACTGCTTTGGTTTAGATCACCACTGTCCCTGGGTAAACAATTGTATTGGCTATTTCAACTATGGTCATTTTCTTCGTTTCTTGTTTTACGTGGATGCCACATGCACCTATCACCTTTGCATGGTGACGCAAAGAGTTATGGCTACAATGAAACAGAACTACTATGTGAGCCCTCCGACCACCAATATTTGATTTTCTCATGCCGATTCAACTCAGGACGTTCCTTCTGGTTTCGAGTTCCTTTGCATTATTTTGAACTACGTGCTTGTGGGACCGGTTATCCTTGCCGTTGGGGCCTTCAGGTTTGTTTTCATCGATCATGGTAACCTCCGTTTGACTGTGCACATGTAGCTTGTATCACTTTTATGGCTTGATGCGCAATACCACCACGATTGAAGGATGGGAGAAAGACAAAGCTGCTATACTTAGACGCAACGGTAAAATACAAGAGGTGAGTTATTTATGTCTGAAGATTCTGCAACTCATTATCGTATGGCAGATCAAGTTTCCCTATGTATGCGCTTAAATTCCTAGAAATGCCAACGAAAGGGCACTAACTTCGGGATAGGATTTGGGAGCGTGGAGGAACATTGTCTCTGTCCTGGGCAACAATCCGCTTCTTTGGTGTTGTCCCACTGTTCCGCCGGGGGCTGGCATCAAGTTCCAACTATCAAATGCAAATGGTAAGGACGAAGGAAATTGTGTTATATATGCAGGAAGATCATGAGACAGGGGGATCACGCCGTCCCTACCAGTATCTGCGGTGTCCTTTGTCCCTTTTGTTATACACAGCTGATAGCCTTCCTTGTTGATCACATTGCAGAGCGAGATATCGAGGCATGGCCACCGAAGGACCCAGCTCTACAAAACCAAAGACCTTTCAAGCTCCCTGACAGCCCTTGGACTTACGAGAATGGCGACGTCAATCCTGCGCTTCGTCCTTCTAATGTGCGTCCACGACTCGTCGATGAATGGTCATCTGGTCGAGCGTACACTTCCGCGCTCCCGCCCTACCACCCAGACTTCGAGCACGATGCTCATCCGCTCAGACCCTCCTCTTCAAGTAGCAGCACAGACTGCAGGGAAGAATATCGAGGGGTGAAGGTACGACGTGGCTCAGAAGGCTATGAAGTCCGTCCTATAAACAGAGAGGGGATGCTCAGAGAGTATATACAGAGTGAGATTCAGAGGGCGGGAAGATATCAGGTGTACCAGCCAGAGGAGTATGCTGGGGATTACGAATCAGACCCAAAAGCTGACGAGGATGTGGCAT
This sequence comes from Rossbeevera pachydermis, assembly GCA_038090155.1. Classification (NCBI taxonomy): domain Eukaryota; kingdom Fungi; phylum Basidiomycota; class Agaricomycetes; order Boletales; family Boletaceae; genus Leccinum; species Leccinum pachyderme. The sequence continues at coordinate 14,393 of JBBPME010000248.1, forward strand.
CAGACGATAACAAACCATTGGGACTTGGAAACTAAATTCTGGGGATCTATTGGACAGCAGAATGACCACTACGAACGAGAACTATCTTAGGGTAAAGGTTACACTGGAAGGATACGCCATTAAGTAATAAAGCGATTAGATACCTTGCAAGAAACGAAAGAATTGTGACGATAAAAAAAGTCCGATCAAGTGGTAGCCAACCTTTCGAAGTATGCTTTCCAGATATGACCACCCTTCTCTCCTACCTCCAGAACGTTCGAACCGGTCTGCAACTCCATATCCCAAATCCCCTCCTGCTCAGGTTTTTCACCGATAGCTTTACCATTCAGTACAATGTGAATGTTCTCGCGTGAAGGGGTTGTTGCCTTCTGCGCTTTCTTTCCTGCGACGTCAGATTTCTTCGTCACTGCTTTAGTTTTGATCTTCGAATTCTTGGGCGGACGACCACGACCGCGCTTCTTTGGTGCCGGTTCCTCTTCCTCCTCTTCCTCAGGGTCTTGGCCTTCACCATCTTCGTCGCTACTATCTCGATCTTCATCTCCAAAAAATTTGACTTCAGAAACAGTCAAAGAAATCTCGCCATGGCCGAGCTTCATTGCCCATGACCTGACGCCGTCACGATGGTCCAACCAGAACGATCTCCCCCCAGGCTTCAGGGCGATGAAAACCTCTTTCAAGGGTCTGTGACCGCAGAGTGATGGTGCAGGGGATCTTGAGACAGAGTGTGCGTTCCGAAGGTGATGGACTGCAGGTGCGACTGCGGGCGCCGCAGGTTTGGATGCGGCAACGGGCTGTGCTGCTGAATGATATGTTGCGTTGGGATAGTGCGTGTAATGTGAAACGGGAGGGTATTGAGGTTGCTGCTGAACGACAGCTTGAGAGGAGGGTGCAGTGGTTTTCGACGAGGACAAATTTGGTACAGACGCAGGAGCTAGGGCTGGAGTTGTTATACGCGGAGGCACAGCCGTAGTAAGGGTTGCTGGAACCGGAGCAGAAGGTTTGGCTGCGGCAGATTGAGCTACAGACGATGCTGCTGCGGGCGTGGCGACTGGAGCCGTGGTGATTTGGGGTAAGGACGCGGACGCTTGGACGGGGCTCTTGATAGTGGGGACAGAACCGGGTAACCGGAACGTTAAGGGGCTTGCTACGTGCTCCTGCGTAGATTTCTTTCCTGAGCCATCTGCTGGCGGAGCAGTCGTCGTTGTTTGGGCGGAAGACACGCCGGGGACTTTTAGCTTGATTTTACCTGATGTCTTTGCGTACCTAAGGAGGGCGTGCGGCGGTGGTAGATCAGACATGAGTTGACGGAAGTAATCCTGTGACAAGTGTAAGTCTTATGCTGGTACGACAGAAGACCAACCAACTCTGAGGGTGGTGGCATCCTCCCATATCTGGCTATGATCTTGGTTGAATTCGAGGGCGTTTGAAAATACTAGCTCGACGTCATTGGCGAACTCATCGGCAGTTACATATTCCTTGCGTTTCAACCGTTTCTATGTTGATGTGAGTACGTCTCTGCATGCCAGATACGCCAAGACATACGAAAATGTACTCTAGACACATTGGGCGCTTGATTTGTTTGTAGTACGATGGATAGTCTTTCTTTGATGGCATCTCCATAAAGACGTCGGAAAGGACATGGTGTCTGGAAGTATGCAGTTGAGTGAATCTGAACGACGTTGACAGCATATAAAGCTCACGTCTCTTCGTCTGTTTTTTCCACGAGCTTTTGAAGCCTTGATTTGAGTAAACGATTCATATTCGGTGGCTTGTTCTTCTTCTTGTCGTCATCACCGTCACCCTCCGCTTTGTCCTCGCCGTTTTCATCATGATCACCGCTTTTCTTGACTTTCTTGCCAGTTGATCTAGCGTACTCCTTGTTGGCGAATTTCTGTAGGTGCACAGAAAGTGAGAGTTGATAATGGAAAGTATTCGAAAAGACTGACGAGCAAGAATTTGGCGTCCAGCCAGATTTGGCTGTCCTTCATGTTGTATCGTTTGGCATTGGTAAAGCACAGTTCGAAGTCCTGCTGAACGTCGTCGAGGGAAGAATAATTATCTTCGTCTATTTTTTTCTTTATGTCGTCCAAGCAGATGGGATGTGTGATGACATTGTAGTAGTCTGGATAGTGACGTTTTGACGGCAGTCGCATGAAAGCTGGAGAGCATATATTGCCTCTGAAATGTGTTTATGAGCCATTTGCAGAACTGTCAGAAAGGAAAAACAAGCAAAGCGGCGCGCAAGCTTGGTTTGTAACGCACTCTTTATTAACCGCATCCTTGACCATCTGCCACAACTTGCTTGCTTGGTCCTTGAGCACGCCGGTGTCGATGTTGCTTCCATCCACATCCTGAAGATTTGCATCGCCGTCGCTGGCGTGTGTGGTCGCGGATGTTGGAAACGTCGCTTCCGAGGGCGCGGGGAGTTCTTTGCGTCGCTTCATCCGAGGGCTTTCTGAGTCGACTTCTCCAGCTAAAGACTCCAACTCTCGCTTCATCGTCATTTGAAAGGTTCTTCCTCTTTTCCTGGTCCTCTCAAGCGAAATTTATGGTGTTGAGGGTGACGACAGCGAAATGTCCATTATCTTGGGCCACGCTCTCCGTCTGTCGATTAACATGGGCTAGGGTCACGTGACATGTAACGAGTTACGCGCTTAGGTCAGCAATCTCTTTCTGATCTCCTCCTCGTCAGTCTCCAAACCCTCCATTCGCCCATTCCCAACCCTGTGTAATGACCATCTATTCATTTACCGCCGCTTAGATGGATTTCCTTCAGTCCACGAGATTGGAGAGCTCTGCACACTATCGGGATGATTCCAGAGTCGGGGAGAATCCCAACACTGCAAAAAGTAAATCGACTAAAAAACAGCGTCTGAGACGCTCAGTGTGCCAAATAGCCGGCCGTGATGCTGATTCTAGGGACGCGTGAAATTAGCGTCGTCTGACCGACGCTTACTCTTAGCGTCAATCTGGCTGTGACGCTTATTCGCAGTGTCAGTTTGGACACGACGCTCGTTCACAGTGTCACTAATGTTCCCTCGCAGAATTCGAAGCCAAATATTGCATGCAGTATGGAAGTATCTATTCACCAATTTCACTATCACTGTCGACTTCCAGCATCTCATCCTCAGGATATTTATCTAGCCCGCCACGGTCCACAATACCCCAGCTTTTGCCAACCGCCACCAATCCTACGACTGATTTCAAGTTGCGGATGTCGGTCACGAAAGGATCCAGCTTTCCCGGTTTTTCGAAATAAACATTCTCGACTGCGGCATCCCTTCCTTCGGTATCCCATGGTGCAACAAGTGTCGGTAACAATGGTTTCCCACTCAATGCTCCAAGGGATACGTCTTGAGGCAAAGAAGAGCGACCCATAACCTAGATCACGAGTGATTTTGCCATCACGACCTTCTGGAATCGCTTCGTACTATAAAGACAAGAAAACCCTTACTACTAGTAAGAGCGGGCCAATGGTTGGCGGGTGTACTATAGTATCAATGAATGTACCTTGACACGAAACTTTCCAGTGAAAAAAGTCGGTGTCGGTAACCGTTTCTGAATGTCGACTGCTCGCTTGCCTATCACCTGGCAAATATAGCTTGAAACCATTTTTTGGATGGAAGGATCAGCGGCCCGTGCATCTGGTTTTTGCCAAAAACATGGCTGTAGCCTAGCACGAAGCACGAAGTTCAGACGATTGCCACCCCATTCCAGGTTGGCCCATCCTCAACGTCTCACTCTCCGTCGTCTCACTGCTACCCTAAAAGGTTCGCGTCCCCCTTCGTTGCTCGTGACCGTCGCAGGAAATGTCACCCACGGGAACATCCGGTCACCAGACTCACCACAGGCAGATCGGTAGAAGGGCACCCTTGGGTGTTCTTCCAGACGTTCATGCTTGTCCCAGACCCACCTGCGCCTGTTGCCGGTGTGGGGGAAGTCACAAAGTACTACGTCGACACTAATTTAATGAGATTCGTAGGATGGATGATCTCTATGGAAGTGCAGTTGTACAATCAAATGGAAATTAACACGGAGAGTAACAGAATGTCCTGAAGCACTGACGAGATATGCTAGTAATAGTCTATTAGTACATAACCAGCACTGCAGGAAAATACACAGAACAATCAACCGAATGTTTGACTCTGACGAAGTAGTCAGTAAACATTACATAAAAAGGCGAAGAAACTCACCGAGCGTGCGCTTCGTTTGACTTTCGATAGCCGCCATTCGTCTTCCTTTTCGTATTTGTTGTACAATGGTTCAATCTTCTCTTGTTTCTTGCGTTTACTGATCTTGTTCGCATCCGCCACCTTGAAGAACTGAGGCGCGACTTCGACAAGCCACTTGGGCTCAACGGTGGTTACATTGTGGCAATATTCACGAGTCGTGAGCACCAATTCGTTATAGATCAACCACTCTGGGTTACGATTGAAAAGTGCCGAGGATGGATGAATATAAACTGGTGTGCCCTCGACGAGGGTTTTGTATCCCTCTTGCGGATCTTTCTTTGCTGCATTCCTGAAGAAACCAGAGCAGATGGCCTTGCGAACGCGGTTGAAGTCCCTACCGGAGGATAGGATATCGTGCTTGTACCTTCATATCGTCAGTTTCGGAGCAGAGGTCGATCTACGCGGTGGTCTCACCTGTCCATAATCCCGACAAGTTGTTTGCGGATATCCTGCGCTCGTCTCATGCTCCTCGCTTGTATAAAGTTCTCATAGCACCACGGGTTAGAGAAATTCGCCGCCTTCCATCCGTTGTAAACCGTAAGCAGTGTCAGATGATCACCCTCTGGCTGATGGAATTTAGCCTTCTTCGAATCTGCCTGAGCTTGTTTTTCTTTTGGCCTGTAGAAGACCGTCTGAACAGACAACATGGCCACGATGGAAAGGATCTCCTCCGAGCACCCGAGTTCTACAGATGCAATGAGCATTTTCGCCAATGGCGGATCCATGGGGAAGTCTGCCATCTTGCGTCCAAGGCGAGTCAACAGCCCTTCATCATCGAGCGCGGAGAGAGCATAAAGCGCCTCCAAGGCGGTGAGCATCGTTTGCGCAGGTGGGGGGTCCATGAAATCAAAGCTGAGCAAATCGTTGATACCCATCGCCTTGAGAAGCAGTATAGTAGATGCGAGGTTCGTCCGTTGGATATCAGGAATTGAAGTGGGTAACATCTCATTGCGAAATGCTGCTTCAGTGTACAGACGATAACATTTTCCAGGGCCGGTACGTCCGGCGCGACCGGCGCGCTGGCGTGCCTGTGCTTGTGAGATGGGCATAACCACCAGCGAATCCATGCCCAGACGAGGATCGTATGCATTCTGCTTCGAGAAACCGGGATCGATGACATAATAGATACCAGGTATAGTCAATGAGGTCTCCGCGACATTGGTCGCGATCACGACCTTGCGAGCGCCAGGTGGAGTGGGCTCAAATACCCGCGACTGGACTTCGGATGGTAGAGCAGAGTAAATAGGAAGGATAAAGAGTTCGGGAACCTTTGGGCCGAGAGCCTTCATTCGCTCGAATAGTATTTCGCAGGCGGTATCAATTTCCTCCTGTCCGGTCAGGAAAAGTAGGATGTCACCTGGTGGCTCGGAAAGATGTATTTGCATGACGGTGATAAGTGATGCGTCAAGGTAGTCCGACTCTGGTTCCTTCGTATATAGGATTTCGACAGGGTATGCCCGGCCAGGGATAGTAAAGATCGGACAACCGAAGAAGTATTTCGAGAACTTTTCGGCGTCCAATGTCGCGGAGGTGACAATCAGCTTGAGATCTGGCCGTTTCTTTACGGCCTCTGAGAATGGGTTAGCATGAAAACACAAGTCCAGTATGACTACTCACTCTTTAGCAGTCCGAATAGGACGTCCGTAGCGATAGTACGTTCGTGGGCTTCGTCTAACATAACCACAGAATACTGACTACAAAGAGGGTCGATGACAGACTCTCGCTGAAGCATGCCATCCGTCATGTATTTGATTTTCGTTTCTGGGCTGGTGCAGTCCTCAAAACGGATCGTATATCCGACCTCTTGGCCGAGACGACAGCCGACTTCCTCTGCAACACGCTTTGCTACTGACATTGCAGCAACACGACGTGGTTGTGTGCAACCAATACGACCTTTGTCAGCGTATCCGGCTTCAGCAAGGTATTGAACCATTTGCGTCGTTTTCCCAGATCCAGTGTCCCCGACAACGATGAGGACTTGGTGCTAAGGAACGTATTAGTATTTATCCACTTGTTGTCAAAAGACGACATTACATCACCGATAGCTTGAAGTAACGCATCTCTGAGCTTGTAAATAGGTAAGTTCTTCCGCTGATCTTGAATGCTAAGCGTCGGAACTTCTCCGTATGTCGTCGCCTTGTTAAACGTCGACTCTCTCCACTTCGGAACCTCTCCCGCTTTCTGGTCTCTGAGAGAACTCCTGAGGTCTTGCGCGAAGACTTTCTCCGTATCCTTGGCCATAGGATCCAACCACGGTGCATTGAAGTCACGAGACTCGGAGTCTGCACGCTCATTGGCTTCTTGCTGACGGAGCTCTCGTCGTTCTTTTGCCAGTGCTGCACCGCCGATGGCTGCCCTGTTCATAGAGCCATCCGGTGCCTTGATAATTTTTACTGGACTTAGGTCAAGGGTACGCTTCGTTTGTCCAGCCAAAAAGGGAGGTTCTTCTTCCCTGATTTCAACGTCCAGCTCTTCCTCTACCTCCGCGCGTGCCACCGGGTTACTGAAATCCTCGTCCAGGTCGGGATACTCTGAAGCATCTATAACTCCGGACGATATGAGCTGTTTGATTTCCCAGCGTTCGGGTGATGTGAGTCGCTTGGCAGATCGCACTGGATGTTCATCCCGGGAACGAAGTGGGACAGCGTTTGCTCCTGACGAGGCTCGCGCAGCGCGTTGTCGTTCCTCCTCCATCTCCGCTTCGGATTTGATACGCAGGTGAGGAGTAAGATCACGACCAGTGACTTGGTCGACGTCTTTCATGGAAAGACTTAGTCGAGTACCCGCGACGCTCATAACTTTGACCTTGACGCGTTGGCCTCTACTGAGCAAATCCGAGGCAGAATTTGCACGGTCACGCTGGATGTTTGAGACGTGGACCATACCTATTACAGGGTAAGAATGAACAAACGGTTTAATCCTACAAAACAGGCTTACCCTCCACACGACCGGAAACTCCCTCGAGTTGTGCAAAGGCACCGAAATCCTTTAGTCCAGAGATTCGACCGTCGTAAATCTTGAACAGAACCGGACGCTCGTCCTGGGACGCGCGATCTCTTCTTCCGTCCCTATAATCCCTCCTCGACTCATACGAACGGCCTCTGTCTGGACTACGACTTCGTCTCCGGGGTGGAGACCGGGACCGGGAGCGATTCTTCCGTTGGGGCAACATCGATTCTTGGTCCGGCATAGCCAGACCAGGGAAGAGACGTTTTTGCTTGTCCGACTCGGCGCCTTGAACATCAGGATTGGAGAGAATGTTTGCAAGTTCCTTTGACTTCTTTTTATGCTTTGGGTGCAGGCTGAGAATGAGGCGGTCGATATTTTCGATGGCAGAGTCCGGGAGAGAACCGTTCAACTTCTCCTTGAATTGCTTGAGAGACGTCGACTCTTCGTGGAGATTGATGACGTATTCTGCGAGCACTTTGTCATTGACCTCGATGTAGTTGTAGACTTCTTGTGTTATCCTAGCGACCAAAGAAAATAATTCGAGGTTGTAGAGGTCGTCTGACATCGTAGTTTACGAGGAAGTGAGCTCTGACAGCGTTCCCGCATTTCCTGCGCGCGGCCGGAAAAGGCAAGGGGCTGAGTCAGCTTTCGGACGAAATCCGGCGGATCTGAATGTAGCTAAAGACTCCAACTCTCGCTTCATCGTCATTTGAAAGGTTCTTCCTCTTTTCTTGGTCCTCTCAGGCGAAAATTATGGTGTTGAGGGTGACGACGGCGAAATGTCCATTATCTCAGTGGGCCACAATAATAGTGTCGGCTAGGGTCACGTGACAGGTAACGAATTACGCGCTTAGATCAGCAATCCGTTCACTCAACTACCCTCCGTTGCACAAGCATTGTCCACATAATCTCTTACTTTTGTGATCTCCTCCTCGTCAGTCCTCCAAACACTCCATTCGCCCATTCCCATCCCTTTGAGTCTGTGTGTGGAACGACCATCTATCCATTTACCGCCGCTTAGATGGATTTCCTTCAGTCCACGAGATAGGAGAGCTCTGCACACTATCGGGATGGTTGATGCGTTGATTCCAGAGCCGGGGAGAATCTCGACGGATGTGCGCTTTGCAGAGTCTAGCATCCATGCCAAGTTTTTCAGAGCTTCTGGAGAGCTCGCGTGTTTACGCTGGCCACTCGTCAGGAATCATATTCAATACCGGGAAACTCTGCTGCTTTGGTGAATGCTGTCACCTCGTCAATATCCTCGTGATTCCAGTTATCTTGGATAGCGTTTCCCATGCTTCGATAGTGAGTGATTCGGTCAATGATTTGCTTTATCTTTGGACGTACCTTTTTGGATGTCATTGACCATATCAAACGCACGGTGGAAACATACTGATTGCATCCTAAGGATGGCCTCAAATGGTGGATAATATGATGGCTTACCTTCTAGTGGTGCTGTCGCCAAAACAAGTCTATCTCAAAGTAGATAATTATGTTACGGAAAACTGACGATACCCACTCTCTGACTTGATTCTCATTCACGTCCCCGGCGGGAGTGAGTACGCCGAAAACGACGCCTTGCACACCGTACCGTTTGAAAACTTGAATATCCTGAAGCATGACGCCTAGTTCTCCTTCGCTGTACACAAAGTCACCTGCGCGAGGCCTGATCATTGCCTTGCCGCCAGGATTATATTATGATTAGCTTGACAAATTGAGACTTGCATACCATTATGGGAACATTCGGGACAGCCTTCTCCACAGCTTGGAGTAACCCGATGCTTGGTGTGATTCCACCGCCATAGCCCAGATCGGCGCACAGTTCGAGGCGGTCTGCTCCCCCCCGGACGGCCCTGTGGAAAGTCGACGGGTCAATCAAATGAGCGAATTCGCTACGACGTGAACACCAACGCCACTGCGGATTCGACCGAATCTACACATACTTCGATAGTGAGATGCCGCTGGTGAATTGCATTAGCCATTTTTCGTATGCACTGTCAGCAGCTCGATGTTGGGGGATCTTAAAAGTGCGTGAATTGAATATCGAGTTGATTGCCAGGTCAAACAGGACCGGCGGCTTCCAATATAAGCTCGATGCATCCTACTACTCAACATATAATTTCATCTCTTCCAACCATCGTGACAACTGTACTCTATAAAAAGAGAAAACGCTGAACTTCCCAAGGGCATCTCGGAAACACGTACAAGAGAACGATTGAGAGTACAACTGTAAGCAGCAGGATCATTAATCCTATGCTTTTCCGAAATAAATGAAAATCCTGAATGAAGTGTCACAGCGTTGATGTCGTCTTTTCGACATTAACTAGAATGCCCGATAAAGGCCCTGTCTCATCTCCGTCGTCCGCGCTACCCCATCGTGCGGCGGACCCCAGCTCGATCGAAATATAGGTTGGGTTTGCTTGATCAAGTGAGCCAAGTGTCCGAGAACTGTCACCTGCGAATCCCATGCCAGATTCAGAAGGTATCTCGTCCAGCTCGACGTTTGCGGCCTCGAGATCGGGTTGAATGCTTCCAACAGTGCTCAGTATGATGTTCGAGGCGATGGTAGACCCGGGGTCGCGGTGTCGGACTCTCAGTCCACTGGCACGCTTTGTGCGCGGTGGGGCATTGGACGAGGCGCTCAAACCAGATTTGGTCGCGAAGGCGCCAACACCGGTCCCTTCTGAGTGGGCTTCTGTCTTTGCACCACGTTCCTTCAGATCCAGAATCTGGAATATGGTCAGCTTCACGTCAAAATCGCAGCACAAAATGCTCACAAGGCGACAGGCAAGTAGCGGTGCCATCATGACACTAAGGGGAATATTCAGCGCCGATATAACTTGACGTGGTCTAGATTACAAGTGGTAAGCGTATGTAGAGGACGGTGTATGTGAGCCATACTGCAGGTAAAATATTCCGTTAATCTGTTGAAACCATGTGAATCATTCCAGGCTAGATACCACGCATTCAAGCAGCAAGCTTACCAAGTTTGCAATGGAGATCAAGATGTAGTAAAAGACACCTAAGTCCAAACGGTATTGAGTCCAATAACACATGCATATATTTGACGCTTACCCTCGCGAAGGAACGTCTGAATGAGCTTGCTGTTTGCTCCACCATTTCTAACGCGCATGTGGAAAGCTTTCCAAACCGTCATGGCCGTGACGAGGGTATCGAATAAGAGCGGGGCAATCTCGTCTGAAGGTAAGCATGCTAATCTTATCATAATGACAAGTCGTACAAAAAATCCTGTGCGAGGTATGTTTAGTAGTTATGCAGACGACTTAATTTGCCATTACCGAGTAAGTGTGCGGAGTGAGGCTTCGACGCGGGGAAGCAGGGACCCTGTACCGGGGTTTGATATGGATGGATGCGGTCTCCGCCAATATCTCACTCACCTTCGGGGGAGTGATGAAAGCTAAAACTAATGAAGGTGAGTAACCGAGGGACCGAATGCACACATTTCGGTGATACTCACGTATCATCTGTGACGCGTCTACGTAGAGTTGATACGCAACCACCCCAGAGAGGGCAAAAATAAGTGCCAATAGAATATACACGTTGCGATGGAAGAACGCATAGGTGCGAATGAGCAGAACGGCTGGAGTCATTTGGCGAATTCAGAGGTCAAATCGCCAGGAGAAGTAAGAACTGACACTCTGACCCGACTTGATTCCACATAGCCAAAGCAACCGGGATCTGTAGACAATGGCGGAGGTTAATGCTGTCACAAGAACGGTGGTGGACACTCGCTTTGTAAATTTTCTCGCAGACCTCCTGAGTGTGATTTGCGACGAAGGCATACAAAAGATAAGGTACGACTGCGATCACCCAATAGCTTGTCGAGAACATAAATGGCCGAAATAAACGGCAAGGGAATCTTTACGCACCGACAAAAAAGGTACGCCACTTTTACTGGCGTCCAGCTGGTCTTCCAAATCTGGGGATACGGTGAGTGAGTTTCAACTGAGGGTAAAAGCGGCGTACAAAACGCCACTCTCTGGGAAGGCTGATAATCCAGTCCCATAAAACGACGGCATCTGCCATTGGCCGTGAGCGTAAACGCATATATTTAAGAAATAGTGGCTTACACATGCCTACAGAAGAGGGTCAGTGATTTAAAAGGAGGACAAACGAATGCGACTCACAGCAGAAATAAACCTGCGTGCTGAAAGAAGAAGAAAAAGTGAGGATGGCGCGAAGAGACGCGTCAGAAAGGACTTGCACGTAGATAAAATACTGAGCTGTTTCGATTGTATCCGCCATCGAGTAGGGGAGAGGTTTGGATGGTGGTTGGAGGGAGAAAAGGAAAGAAATTTGAAGCACGACGGCTTCTTGGGAAGCATCGTCGACCACGACAACGGCGAATCACCTCGCTCACTTCCTCATCTTACATTCCTGTTCTGTCAGAGTCACGTGACATAGATATCTTTTTGGGATTTGCATTTTTCCTATTTTTATTTTACCAATGGCGATGGCCTCAGGGACACAAACTCTGCGGTTTAGACGCCCAAAACAAACTCCTCCTGCAGTACAGCCGAAAAGACACGCCGGTATCTTGCAGGACCAACTTCGCAGGCAAGCATTCCGACATCTAGGCTGCACTCTCTGACCACCACTTAGGTCCGCTCGGAAACCATGGGTGCCCGACTTCCAGACTGCCGTTCGCATCTTGCTCCTTGTCCGTGTAGCGTGCGCTATGTATTCTAATATACAAGACTGTGATGAAGGTTAGTCTTCACTCAACTATCCAAGGTATCCACTCAATTACGCAGTCTTCAACTTCTGGGAGCCTTTGCACTTCTTACAACACGGTCACGGATTTCAAACATGGGAAGTGACTCCCACGTTTGCAATACGAAGCTGGGCCTATATTCTACTCCACATGCCGCCGGCCCGTCTAGCCTCGATATTCGCGCTTGGAAAAGTAATTCTGGGAATCTTACCATACGGCCTAGAACTAAGCAATCACTCTACAGCGACCTACGTTCTTTGCCGTCCGGATTTTCCTTGCCGTCTCCTCCACGTTATGCGAAGTTGCTTTCTTTCGCGCTGTCGTCGAAAAGATCAATGACAGGGTTGGTCGTTATTTGTTTTTCATCCTCCTATTCAATGCAGGCATGTGGAATGCTGCATCTGGTACGTCTCATTCCTGTTACCTCTATGCTCTCTCAAAGCGTCACAGCCTTTCTGCCTTCCTCTTTTGCAATGTATGCTACTACACTTGCATTTGCATTTGCTTCGGAGCCTTCTAGCGTCAAGAATACCAGAAGGACGCTTTGTGCCACCATGTCATTCGCTACTGGCGCCATTGTGGGATGGCCATTTGCACTCGCCCTCTCGCTACCATTCGTGTTCGAGGAACTTTTTGTGTTCAGCGGCGACAAAGTAGAACCCGCCGCACGTACCAAGTGGATGATAGCACGTTGGCGGCGTCTTGTCTTGTCTGGTTTGGTTTCCGCTCTGATATTCGTAAGTCCTTCGGTGCACACTAAAAAACGTCGCCGATTTTCAGCATTATATCAGGTGCCCGTGGTGTGCATAGACAGCGTTGGTTATGGCAAGTGGGCTATCGTCCCGTGGAACATTGTTCGGTACAACATTTTCAGTGGTTCAGAACGTGGCCCTGACCTATATGGGACGTCGCCATGGTACTTCTACATCCTCAACCTTCTCCTTAACTTCAACGTCCTTCTGGTGCTGGCGTTTGCCTCGTTACCGTCACTTGCGATCACATATTTTACTGATCGCAAGCGTCTCGGGCTCACCAAACCAGGACCCAACGAAAGCTCCCCCTTTACGATTCTCGCGTTGCGGTTGTCCCCGTTGTACTTATGGGCGTTAATACTGACAGCGCAAGCCCACAAAGAGGAACGATTCATGTTCCCTGCCTACCCACTTATATGTTTCAACGCGGCTGTCACAATTTATTTACTACGTGGATGGCTTGAAATCACATATATCCATATGACGAAATCCCCATACAAGGTGGTTCTTTTTCTTTTTCGTTGCCGCCCACCTCACTTCCTACTCACATTTTTGTACTGTTCCCACAGGCCTCCAAGTCGATTATTTTCAGCGCAACCACCCTGTCAATCATCTTGATCTCTGGGTTGTTGTCCATCTCGCGCGTCCTCGCTTTATGGCACTATTATCACGCACCGCTAGATGTGTTCAGTCGTCTTGAGGCCTTCGAACTCCCTCGACTTCTTAATGACACTGGTCTTCTACCGCCTTTACCCGTAGGCGTAGATGAGAGCGACAGGCCAAGCATCGACTTTTCAGGCCTAAAGCGATTTGACCTGAAACTGTGTCTTGGAAAAGAATGGCATCGCTTCCCGGGACACTACTTGGTCCCTAACGGTGTTTCGGTCGACTTCGTGAAAAGTGAATTCGAAGGATTGCTGCCTGCTCACTTCAGGTCCGGGAACGTTGCAAATGAGCCATGGTGGGATAGGAAAGGCTCTTGGAGCACTCCGCTTGGCTTGAATGACCTTAACCAGGAGGTTCAGGAATACTATGTACGCAACTTTAACTTTTTGTCTTGGGATATATTAACGACGCCTTTCATAGGTCCCTGTGGAATCATGTGACTACCTCGTAGATCTTGACTTTCCTCACCATCCGACTTCCTCCGGAAATGAGCCTCGTTATGTCGCCGATGAACAGACATGGGAACGTGTCGCATGTTTCCCTTTTCTTGACGCATCTCATTCCTCGCTAATGACGAGGGCGCTGTGGATACCTGGGCGTTGGTGGCAGGGGAAAAATGAGTATGGGGAGTATTGCCTCCTCAAAAACAAAGACAGTGTTGGCACAAAAGAACGCAACTTCATCTCTCGTGCATGAGTACGCAAAGGCATGATATCTAGATTGTGCGGAAGCTGACGATCGGAATACTAAACATAGATACTTTGTTTGTAGCATGTAGCTCGAACATCGGCGAATGGTCATCATGACCTTTAGCTTTACCCATGCTGATTCGCACTTCGTCTGATCTGCGCTCATTGTGCTCCGTCTTCCTCGACTTTCCGACATCTTCGACCAGGGGGAAGATACTTCCGGAAGCGACGACACATGTTTGCGCTTCCGTGGGAGCTCGAGCTGGTACAACGTTGCCGAGGAGCCAAAGTTGACGGGCAGAGATAAAGCCACGCAGATCAAGAATTAGATGCAGGAGGTATTAGAGAACACGCGTACAAATGCGGAGCTCTCGGGCGGTATGCTGGATCCCCCATCAGAGCCATTTGCAGCAAGATGAAGGACGGAGTCGTTTCAACTTCATACAACTGCCTTTTTGGGAATTGGTGGGCGCTGCCAGCCCTTGCGGTTACTCGGAAAATAAGGTAAATATTGATACTGATGTTGATGTTGAGGGTACGGGATTCGCAAACTTCTCTTTCGAACACCATGGAACGATCAGTGTGCCCGAAGAAGATTTCGGATCAATTGATGATGTCTACCGTGTTCCACACTTGCTCCACGTTGCTATCGCCGGCCTTTGCATACACCTCATTCCCCGTTACCGTCGGCTGATGCTATCACGCCATTATCCTCCCATTGGTTAACAACGTTCTCCTGGAAAGAACTAGAGCCGGCCTCCTCGAATTCAACACGACGAACCTGAGGCAAATTCAGTACACAACGCACCTCCTTCTCTCCCCTTTCACGTATCAAATCCTCAGCGTCGGGTGTGGGCAGACCCTGGGCTGATAGTGTGACGCCCACTGGCATGTGTCCAACGCTGTAGCGCACCCATTTGTGTGGCTCGTAGTGGCCTCACTTCCGTATATAACAATCCAGTTGTGGATGGGTCACGAAAGGTTTCGTTCGGTGAGGCCGTGCATGAAGTTACCCTCCGCAGAGTCATTCATTTCATCCTCACGAGTCTGCTGCCAGTGAGAACGCTGGGCCCCACGTCACGCCGGGTTCCCGTTTTTTTTTACTGACGAAGCGGGAAAAGCTCACGTTTCACTATGGAAATCAGGTGGCGAGTCTCGTGAGGTAAGTGACGCTCGGCATCAAGCCCAATGGCGTCGCCAACAGTGAACAACGACGTACATGAGTCTCCTGAGGAACGTAAGGATACGCTGGAAATGCAACCACTTCGCTAGCGATCGCAAGAACTGGAAAGTCCCTTTCCGGAGAGAAAACATTGACGCCATTGAGGTTCACCGTATTTATTCCATCTATCCCAAGCGAACTGATGCCATGCCACCAAGATATACAACTCGGGGGCTCCAGGCTCCAGCTTTCGGGACGCTAGTTGAACGTTGAACCATGGCGCCATACAGGTCTCACTCCAGCTGATGCATCATCCGCTGGACGTATCCGGCCACGATTCCCTCGGATGCGAAACGACAAAGAGCGTCGTTCGCGGGCGAGAACAGTTTGACCCGTCACAGTAGAGCCCGAGTTATGCCGCTGAAAGAGTAGATGTTCTCGTCTAGTGTGATACTATAATGGCTGGAAGGTATAGTACATGCATGATGAAACCATCTGTATTCTTAATATCTCGCGGAATTATAGTAATTTATGTAACAAATCTAAAGCCTGAGTCCCTGAACATGATAACGGGGGGGAAAGGTGCACCACACAATTGGAAGGAAACTTATTCATGAGGACGTAGTCTTCCCTTCAATGCATACCATGCCAATGGCAATATCGCTCATATGCAGCGAGCAACATTCCATAGTGGATGGATATCATGATGTCCTGCCATGGAATCATGAGGTTGGCTGATCCCTCTACCTGGCCAATGATCTGGCTCCTCTCCATCTGGGCAGCAACGGTTTCCTTGAGGCGCTGAGAGGCTTGAAGTAGGATGTGATCAATGGACTGTGTATCGACTATCGGATAAAGTGTCTGCCATGAATATGTCAGTGCATAGCTTATGACACAGAAAGAACTGTTTAGTTACTCCTACTGCCGAAAACTCATCTCGAACATCGTTACTGACAATTAAATGACCTTCAGGCCGGCAAAGATAGAATTCAAGTTTGATGTCTCTGATGGATATCCGCGTGATGTCATCCAGAACGACGCCTAGTCCAAGTAGCGAGACCTTGGACATAAACTCAGAGGACGATAGGAGCGGACGGGTGGGGTTGCATATGGGATTCTGCCATTCGGGGACTTCCTCGATCACTAACATAAAAGCAAGATCGACAGCGCTTTGGGCATCGACGAGCTGCGCGAGGCGCGTGCGAGTGGCTGAAGCGGAGACGGTGAAACCTACTTCACCAATCCACTTTGGTTGCATCCAAGAGGTGAGCGGTACGAGCGAAGTCCTGTTTTCGAGCATAAGACAAAAGTCCGGGACCACTTCACCGACCACGCCATCCGCCTTGAGATACTTGAGATGTGTGGACGAGTGGACGCGGAGTTTAAGAGAGCTTCCGTCGATTTGGCATAGGTTCGTGGCGAATTTGTTGACGGTTTCGTTGAGATCAACTATGAAGGCCTCGTGGACACATGAGGGAGCCACAACCAGGAGGGCTTCGTCTTCGTCAGAGTAAACCAACCTAGACAACAGGTTCCGGCCAGCCACTGCCAACACTTACTATCTATTTCACTTACTTGATGGGAGGTCGAAAGTCTTCTTCCTCGAGCGTTGCCAAAAGGTATGTGAATTGGAAGGGGCTAAACGGCTTGATTAGTATGAAAGACCGACTTTGATGATTCCTTGTTAGTTCAAGCAATGAAGCCAAAGTGGTTTCGTCTCGATGAGAGTTTATGGTGCTAGAAAGCATGCCAAGGGTAGGCCGAACTGAGCATCCCCCAAGTTGTTATTGAACAGCTTTTGAACTAGACTGTATGCGCTCGTTCATTTCGCAACCACCACCACCAGACACTGTAAAGGTCCGTAAAGTTAACTCCCATGTGTGCTTTTCGTCTACCCCAAGCAACCAGGTGGCCTACGATGAACAAATGATAGGGATCTCTGACAATTCATTATTGTAAGGCATAATTTTGAGGCTAAGGCCGATTTGGCGGAGGAAAAGCGGCTCAGACGAAGTGAGGCGGGGACGGAGCGTAGGATGTATCTATCTTGCCTGCCGTCCCCTATGGATGGTTGTCTCTTTTTATGAGCGAGTAGACTACTTGGCATACTACGTAGTACTCTAGGAGTCTCCTATTATTGGAGCTCTTATCTGAGACATACGCTCGGCCGATTAATCATTCGGTCACGCATTGCTTGCTCATATTTGGTCTAATAGACCTCAACACTCCCCCTCAAGCCAAGCATAGGCCGAGTCGGTCGGAGTGTATCACGTGCTTTGCACGTGGCAGTGCCTTTGTTAAGATATCTGCTGTCATCTCGTCTGTGGGACAATAAACGAGCGTGATCCAACCTATTTTAATCTGCTTGCGCATATGCAGATTCTTTAGGTCGAAATATTTAGCTCGTTTGTGAAATTGCGCATTAGTTGCAATCGCAATAGCGGACTGATTGTCACCATATAAAATAGTAGCACTCACAGGCGAGAAACCAATTTCCGTATATAGGTTTCGAAGCCAAATGATTTCTTTGGTAGCCCGCGCCATTGAGGTGAACTCAGCTTCGGCAGTGGACAACGTTGGCGTCGATTCACGTTTAGAGGTCCACGTGATCGCTGCCCCATTTAGAATAAACACGTTGCCACTTGTTGATGTATAATCATGATTGGTCGCGAAACTTGCATCTGCGTATCCATAAAATGCACTGGTTGCATTATTCTGCGCATATACCAAACCTAGGTCTTTGGTACCTTTTAGATACCGTAGCACGCGCTTAGCGGCAGACCAATGAATTAGATCAGGGTTACTGTTAAATGAACAGAGTTTATTGACAGCGAATGCAATGTCGGGCCATGTGCCTATTGTGGCATACATCAACGATCCCATTAAGGATGCATAATTCCCAAATTGGGATAATGGTTCTGCATCAATTTCACGAGGTTCGAGCCTCACATTCGGGTCTAGAGGCATCGCTACGGGGTTGGCGTTCTGCATACCATACCTTTCGAGTATATTCTCGATGTACGTAGTTTGTTTGATAGCCAATGTTCCCCGGTCCCAATCACGAGTGAATTCAAGACCTACTAGCTTACTTGGCTCGCCGATATCGGTGATGTCAAATAGCTTTTTAAGATCTTGTTTGAGGCGATCCATTAGCGCCTCGCCATTTGTGAATAATAATAAATCGTCCACCCATACGGTGAGGATCTCAATAGTTTTATCTGTCCGTCTCACATAGACACATGGATCCGAGCATATTCGTTCAAATCTGATGCCGCTGAGCTGCTTATCGAGCTCTTCATTCCATTTGCGGCCGGACTGTTTTAGTCCATATATGGTCTTTATTAAATG